>APFE030725319.1:0-21848 GCA_000404065.3 Pinus taeda
CAGGTCAGGATATAAGGAGTTAGGGCTTGAACTGGTCGAACCTTTGCAAGACCAGCCTCGAAAATCCCGACGGCCTCCAATGGCAGATGAGAAGAAAGATGAGCGAGCAGGAGATCCTATCAAAATCTTGCTCGAAGAAGCCCTCGAGTGACAACGGAACGCGATGATGGACAGTTTTGCGCAGATCCTTCAGCGGCTACCTAGAGGTGACGCATCGACTTCCAGTAGCGACTCTGGAAACGCCACGCCCTTTAAGGTACAAGTTAATTTTGAAATCCCCATCTTCGAGGGTAAAATAGACGCAGATGTCATAGATAAATGGTTAAATCTCCTAGATGGGTTCACAAACATTTTTCATACCCTTCGCACACAGTTGGGTATCAAAGATTCTGAGCGGCATCTGGTGCTCAAATACCGCGGCTGCCTACACAGATACATTCAAGAAGAGATGGAGTTCTTGGACATCTCCTCACTCGGCACAGCATACCGATACGCTGTCAAAATCGAGCAAAAGTTCAAACAGAAGAAGAGAGACTTTGGATCTACAAATCCGAAGCCCAAAGGTCAAAACCAAGGCGGGGTGACCCAAGACAACCCGTCAAAGCCACAAGAAAAGAACAACACCACAAAGCCGAAGAAGGACATAGGAAAGTGGTGTGAGTTCCAGAAGAGTCCCACTCGTAACACAAGTGAGTGCCGGACCAAGCAGTCGTTGGTGGCCGAGTTGAAGGCTTCCGAATCAGATACATGTTCTGACCCTGAACCAGAACCCGAAAAGGGGAATGGAAAAGGGAAGCAGATCATTGATGCGGATCCCAGCGCCACTGTTGCCACTGCCAAGATCCAGAAGAATGAGCCCGAAGAGCCAGAGCAGGGGGAACGTCTTTCCCACTCACAGATGTGGGTGAAGGGTTCGCCGCTGCAATTCATTGTTGATAGTGGGAGCCAAAAGAACCTGATTTCAGCAGAGGTCGTGAAGCGGTTGGGCCTACCGACTACACCACACCCACAGCCATACAGTATCGGGTGGCTTCATGAAGGACGAGATCTCAAAGTTCGCGAGCAGTGCCGCCTTACCTACAGCGTCAAACCATTCACAGACGAGGTATTGTGTGATGTTACACCTCTGGATGTTTGTGATGTACTATTAGGTCAGCCATACTTGTGGAGGAGACATGCTGTGTATGAGTCAAGGCCTCGTGCTGTCATTATTTCTTTGGATAATTCATTATACAGGATACCGGAGGTAGCCCCACCTACCGCTGCCTCTTTGGTCATTGCTAAGAAAGGCAGCAAGCTCATATCACAGACTAGGAAATTTATTTCCTGTCTGGTTCACCCCCAAAGTAAGGGGAAGATCGTTGCTACATCCATGACCCCCGCAAAGGGTTCCTCCACGCAGCAGCAGCAGCAAAGGGATACGTTCATGACAGAACATAGGAACAACTTCTCCTCACACACAGGGGCACCACACAAGTTTCAGGTGGGCAACAAAGTCTGGTTGCATTGACAGAAAGAACGCCTTACCAGAACCCATCAGAAGCTCAAACCACTCTGACATGGTCCTTACACCAGTACCAAGGCTATGGGAAACAATGCTTTGGCGCACATCATTCCTCCATTCCTTCGCCTACACCAAGTGTTCAATGTGGACCATAGTCGACCATGCTTCCCACCATTACTGGACACATCAGAGATTGCAGGACAAGTTCAGCAGATGGAGGAACTCAACGCAATGGGGACCATTGCTTCCTAAGGGGGGAGGAATGATCCAGGTGGATATTGGTGGCCACCCGCTAATTCCACGTGGATCCCCTCTAGTGCTTCTTTCAGTTCTTTTAGTTTCCTTAATTATAGCACAATTTACTATTTTTAGCAGTTTTTCAGGTCCTAAACTTCCGGAGCCGTTTTGAGGCCCTAAACGACGTTTTTTGGGAAATCTACTATGAATGAATCTTTTGTCTAAAAATCGTCTTTTCCATCGTAGTCCTCGGAGAGATCTTTCCAACAGGCTATCATGCACGTCAAACGGAGATAAGACGACCAATTCGCGACCCCAGGAAGTTGATGTACCAACTTACCCAAAAATGGGGCCCACAATTTGGCGTTTCATCTTCTAAGGTTAGGTTTTGGAATGTGAAGGGTTTTTTTCCATTGTTTCTCAACGATAAATAGGCCTTCGAGCCTCATTGTAACTCAGTTCAGAGGCATGTAGTGACCACATCTCTTCTCAGAGATAAGCTACCATCGCCCTAGCTGGTTTATTTCCATTTCTGGTTGTAAGCATATTTCGGTATTTTCCATTAATGAAATGAAGTATTATTTCCGCTGCATCTTTTTGTATATGGTTATCTATGTATTTTATTGCGTTCCTGTATAAATCCGGATCAGAGGGTCCAACGTAACCACGACAATTAATAAATTTTATCAGTAAATTGTACAATGATGTTTATTGAAGTCTTTGTGATAACACTCTGGCACTTAAAAAATAAAAAATACACTAAGGAAATCAATCAACAAGCAGATGGAAATGACCCTATCTGATAAGGACCGATCATTGGAGATGAAACCCAATATCAAAATGAATAATAGAGAGTTTTGGCCAAATGTACAATGATGATTACTCTTGAGCTTCACCCAAACCTCAAATTAAGGTGCCATGTACTCTCGTGAAGATAAGCACCCTCCCAAAAACTGAAGACATAGTAGGTTCATTTGTGTTAGGTACCATGGTAGCCCGCCCTAGTCACCTTGTGTTCATCCCTAAAACTATGGCCAATAAGGATACCTCAAATCATAGAAACTACTAGGGGGACATAGTTATAGACAATATGTTGTGTGGGTAGGATACCTTAGTCCTCGACTCAGCTCCGATATCCCTAAAGGGATCCCCAATAGACAGAATACCAAATGGATATGTAAGCAAAGGCAGGCTACCTTCACGTACAGCCCGATGTTGTCTCGTATTTAGCTCTGCTTTTACTAGAGTGGTCTTGGATAGTATGAGTGCAGAAGGATTTCTCTCTTTAATGACACTAGCTTCAGTGTATGATCTTGGGTAGTTAACTCAAACTGTCTATCCCAAGATCCTAGCCTAAACAAATATGTGTTTTACTCTAAAAAGAGTTTCTGATTGATTTTTTTGGGTAGATTTTAAATGTACTTCGTTAGAGTATTCGGTAGGGGAGTTGACGTATGAAGTTACATGGGACTCTGACTCAAATCATGCAAAAACAATGCTTGTAAGTTTCCACTTTCGATGAATAAGATGCTTCTACAAATGGAGAGTCATTCATACATCAATATATATACCATGCATCCTATTCAGTAAAAGAATAGCATAATTGACAAAACTTCAATGCTCACTAACAAATTTTGAAACCAAATAAAGCAGATCTAACCAGCTAAGCAGAAAACAGTAAAATTTTTGTATTTTTTCTTTAATGAAAACAAAAACTTTGAGTAAAGCTATTTTCTTAAAAAAAAATTGTTCAGGACACATATTAGTCAAACAAGTGTAGTTGTAGATCCTTGATCAGTCTACAAGTAGATTTCCCAACACATGAGGTTACGAGCTAACTCTTTTTCAAGAAATGGTTGGCTAACGCTCTGTACTAGAGGCTACAGAGAGTTAGCTTCAACACTCATACATTGGTTGTGAGGGCACAATTCTTTATAAAGAACTATTTACACTATCAGACAGTGTTAGTGAGGAAAAATGCTCAAAAAATAGGTTGTGGGGATTGGATATAGGGCTGAACATTGAGAGAAGGGTGTTGTATAGTCCTGAGTGGTCGAAAAGGGAATGAAGAAGTACAGGAAGGCCTAGAAGAAAGAGAGATCTAGGAACTCTCTGGAAAAACTGGGAACTAAGTGTAGTCCCAGTGGAGTCACCAATTCTACTATAGGGATATATGCGCAGGTGTTTGGTGATGTAGAAACCCTCAAGGATCTTCCCGATATCCTTGGAAGATAGCCAAATTAGCTTCAGCTGACACAAAGATACATGCATATCTATTCTTAACAAATGGATATCAAAGTGAGAAGGAATTATTACCTCAATTATTAGTGTGGTGCTACTAGAGAGTGCAATGTAGCTAGTCAAAAGATCCCTGAGATAGCCCAGATCAAAACCTGCACATAGAAAAGACAGGCATAATATCACAGCATAAAACCTTGATAAACAATGCATGAACATACAAATATATCTAGTAGAATATATCTAAGCCACTCATGCTAATTATATTGAATAAACATATGAACAAGTGATATTACCATCATCTCAGACTGGACAACACAATTGCAGTTATCTATTGATGTAGAAAGAGTGATTACAACCATTAGTTGCATCAGCCTTTCCTTACTCCTCCAGCTCCTCTCTCTCTCTCTCTCCCTTCTCAACCTCTTCTGATGCCTTAATCTAAGACTCTTCT
Source organism: Pinus taeda (assembly GCA_000404065.3). NCBI lineage: Eukaryota > Viridiplantae > Streptophyta > Pinopsida > Pinales > Pinaceae > Pinus > Pinus taeda. The sequence goes on from APFE030725319.1 coordinate 4,434, forward strand.
TGACATTCAAATAGGAAATCCTTTTACATGGTTCGACCCCTTTCACAATAGCCCTAGCCTTGCATATATAGCATGTGAGGCTAGGGTTTCCAAGTCCTTCATGAGTTCCATTAGGAATAAGTAGTGATTTTTCCATGCGTTTGTGATCTTTCCTGTTTGCATACTCCATTGGGAATTACTAATTCCCCCAAACAGGTCGAGTTCTGATGTTTCCCTACTTTTGTGAGTTGACACATGAGAGAATATTGGGGTATTTCTTAGTCAAATCATTCCCTTGACCCATAGAAACTCATTAGGGTTCACTAATTCTCTTCCTGAGGTAACATACATGGCTACTTTGGGCACTAACGTACCCTTAGCCTTGCTAGGAATATTTATAAAGAAGGTTTATAGTGTTTTGACAATGTTAGCTTGACAATTGGGCCTGTGAACTTGGTCAGTCCTTCAGTCATCATGTTTTTTTCCTCTTAGATGATGAGGAGATCATTTTCCTGTATAACAAATGCTTCCGTGTGTTTCAGTTTCAAGCTCCGAAAATTAAAATGAAATTCCAGTATATCATGGACAAATTTGAGTATTGTCTTACCAAATCTGTTAATCCTAAAATAAAGTTCAAGCCCAATCCATGCTCAACATACTTCGATGATGGAGTTGTGCAATCACAGATGGACACAGTCACTGTCACAAGTTACTGTCCACTGTCCCCTCATCAAAAAACTCCACCACTGTAGAGTGATGTGGGAGGACATGCACACATGTTTGTTCAACTGTCACATCCTCCCAACATCAGTTCTCTCAATTTTCGCTCGAATTTGGTTGTGAAGCCCATGGATTGTCACATGTTTGTCCTACCTAAAGCTCTGTCTTCATGTTCCACTGATCCTTCAGATTGCACTACCTTCTATTCTTCCTTTCCAGACACTACACTTGTTGTGAACAAGGATCAAGCCATTGATGGAGTCCTTGATGCAAAACTAACCTACACTGGAATTCATGGAGAATATCGCCAGGAGCTTGAGCATCAACCCTCAGCGAATGATGACTCCCTTCTGTCCTAGCCTCGTCTATTCATTTTTGATATTTCTGGTGATTCTTCCATCCCTTATTTCGTATGTGTATATTCGTCCATGGATGCACCCAATGTTGACCATTTGCAGAATACACTGGATGTTAGTCCATCATCTGACAATGAAGAGGAAAAATTATTCATTGAAAATCCACTTGATTTTTCATTTGCTTTTTTCAGAAACACAGAGAGCGAACTTTTCCACCTCTCATCTACCCCTCTGTTTGATTCATTAGATCATGAGGATGTATATGAAATCATTGATTTTTTTATCGTAGATATCGTGATCTATTTACTCCCACATTCGATCACGATGATGATTCTATCGCAGTTGATATTTCCAAGCCACATGTTTATGATGATCTATTTGTCGACAAAGTCAAAACCCCATAGATTGTCGAGGAACTTCATCCCAAGTTGATGGTTATGTCAGGCCCTCATTATCCTAAGGTTGGTTTCACTTCCAATTAGGAAATTGTTGAAACACCTGAGGCTCATCATCACCCATCTATATGAATTGAAGATCAATCTCACACACAGATTACACCTCCTCCACTCGAACTACATGATCCCATCGCTCATGCATTGGAGGAATCTTACATAGCAAGCACACGTGCATGATGCAAGGTGTCTTTGATTCTTTTGTTTGCTAGCATGTCACAATCAAGATTATGTGGTAGCTTAACAGTTTCACATAGTGTTCCACAACACCATGGTAACTCCACGTATTGCATTTCACGCACTTACACTCACATATTTTTTGTGGACATGTTTAAACCTAGAGTGTGTTTGTCTTCATTGTTATATCTTTCATGTTTGCTTGCTGTCACAGCTGTGTTGTTTGCGAAACATGCCTTCACCAACATGGGTCGACCAATGCGTCGTTGGCTGCATTGGAAGTATCACTTCACATGAGTAGGCCCATGCATCATTAGCTTAGGAGTAGGTGTAGTGTTTGATTTTGGTTTGTTTCCTTGCATGCTTGTTTGCTTATTACTTTTCATATTTGTTGCTCGCTTACTTGCTTGTTTGCTTACCTACTTTTCTTACGCTTTTAGTTCTACTTTTTCTTTGATTTGTTGTTTGTTGCTTTCTTATGTTCATAGGATTAGTTTCACATGAAACTGTGTGAAAATCTTGAAACAATTTGGGTAAAGTACAAGAGGACTTGAGGAGTTATCAATAATTGGTTTTCTGTCATCTTGCCTCTATATGAAGAACTTGTTATCTTTAGTCCATGATACATCGATGGAAAATATGTATTGTTCGAAGCAAAGCTTGGTGAAAATAGAACACTTGTGTGCTAACTACTGTCACCTACAGTAGTTGGTTGTTTTTGGGTTAATCCTTGTCAGCTCAGTGAAGTAGAGTAAGGTGAGGGGAAAAACCTTAACAAGCATGTTAGAGGTATATATAAACTACTTATTTGAAGGAAAAACCTCTTCTACTCTCAATAAGTCAGGATCCCTCTGCTGCCTCTTAAATGAATAAGTGTTATTCTTACACAACATTTTTTCATTGTCCCTATACTCCCCATTCCTTTATCTAGGAGGACCTCTACAATGAAACCCACATGATTTTACTTCATGGAGAAACTCCCATGATGTACCTCTTCATGAGCAGATCATTTCCCTTTTGCACCATTTCCCCTGAAACTTCTTTTTTGCCCAATTTACAAGATTATCGCTAATGACCTTTGTCTTCCTCGTGTCGATGTGTAGAGATTAGCACTATTCGCTATGAAGATTGGTGCGACTAAGCGGTGTTCCAATCACGCCAATCCTGTTATGGAAAGTTTTTTAAATTAGAGCCGAGGCTTCCATCTCTAGAGCCTCTAAAATGAAATTATGGTAAATGGTTTAGCCAAATGGGGTCAAGGATGACAGTTTGGGCTCCTTTCCCCTATAATGATGGAACTACCTCAAGGGATAAGTCATTCTCCCATGAGAAGAGGATCCATCTCCCATCCATATTTCCTATATAGACCTCCCTTCTTGTCAAGCATAAGCTAGTCATAGTTTCAGAGTTAGAGTTTTGGCTGAGTGTGAGTGTACTATTTTAGACAAGCAAGCTATTACTAGTTGTAGCCATCTAGTTGTGTGAGGGAGAAGTGTGTTTGGTTTGGAGTGAATCCTAAAGGGAAAAGTCTTTAAAATATTGTTGTTTGAAGCCATCATGAAGTGCTAGTAAGTGTGTGGGGACTTGGTCTTGTCAGAGGAAGACTATGACATCAAGATGAATGGTTGTAATCTCTTTTGAATATTAATATATACAACTATCGATTGATTTCCTACATGTTTTGTAATATTACATATTCATCTATTAATTCTTATTGACTCATTAATTAGGTTGAATTGCAATTTGTCTATTCTTATGTTTGTTTTTTGTTGTTGTTTACTTGTTTTAGGAGCTTCAAGAAGGAGGCGATAGATTTTTGGAGAAAGAAAACGAGGACATGAGAAAGCAAGATAAGCGACTAAGAGGTAGGCCCCCTTGATTGATTCTAACCTAAGGAAATCATCCATAGGATGTATCTGTTGTGGCTAGACCCACTACCGGGCTAGAGGAATTTGTTTGTGTCCGCATTTATAATTTTACCTCACCACAAATTGGAAATTCTGCTAGGGAGATTCCATCCTTTTGTTTGTTTTCGATTTCATGAGAACTTTTCTACTTTCGCATTTTCCCTTTTGTTCTATTGCTTTTCTCCTGCTTACTGGCCTAAGTCCAAAATCCATAATATTAGATTTTTTCCCTGTTTTGATTTTTTTTCCTTTGTTCCTTCGAATAACGTGTTTAATCGGCTGACAGTCACACTGGTTAGTGTGAATTGCAGAGGAACAATCGCACTGACCTACCTCTGGCGCTTTTTGTCAGTTAGGCAGTTGCACCAATCCCTGTAAGTGAAGATTAGGGTTAGACCCCAATCTTGGCTAATGTGTTCTGCTCTTGTGTTTTTGACCCTGTGAGCCTTTTGACTGTTTTCTCCCTGATTAGAAAGCTACTTATCGTTTGGTTTTTTCTTGCTTGTTGACTTGTCATCTTACTATTTGATTAATCAAGCCATTGAGTGGACAACAACACTAGGATGTCTAGTTAGTCATCCATTCAGCAGCTTGTGGACTCATTGAGTCCAGCTGTAGGTGTGTTTTGCTCCTTGCATTTGTTTTTGGTCCTTTCTACGATTTCAACCTCTTTTGCACAAGTTTTTGAAAAAGTTTCGTTTACTAAGTAAACGTATTTTTCTAGCATACATTACACTATCAGTCTTGTGCTTCACAAAGTCGGTGTTTCATTGATTTGAATGAACTTCTCTTTTTATGTTTTCATCTGCCTGAAGAGCTCATAGTCTTGGAAAAATTTTCATTGAAGAATTGTATGCAAAAAGTTCGTTTTGTTGTTTCATGTGAAAGTGTGAAATTCTAGCTTGTTGCATCAGTATGATTCACATCTCTTAAAAACTAGAACTGCATCAGCATTTGAAAAAGGAAGAGATTTCTTTTCATTCAAAGGAATAATAGACAAGTGCTCGTTAGGAAATTAGGAATTGGAATGCATTTTTCATTAGTTTTTTTCTTTTTTCTTTTTGAAAAATGAAGTAGTGAAAGATCATTTTTTTCGGTTGCTTGATTGTTTGCATTTGATTGAGTAGTTTCCACTCTATCTAATGTAAGCATTTCATCAAATTGAAAGGGTCTTGTCTCATTTAGTTGCATTCTTAGGTTTTTCAAGTAGCATCGCTAAGACCTAAAAACTGAAACTTAACTCAAGATCAACTCTGCAATGAATTCAATTAACCTAAGGCACATTTGACATTAACGATCACATCTAAAAGGTCTAGGCTAGAGATGTGTTCTAGCATCTGTAAACCTAGCAATTTTCATTAGCTTCGCCATTAGGCAGCACAAGCATGGATTTGTGCTCCCCGTACTGTACTGTCGTGTATATAATGGGAGACTCCACTAGGCTACAACCATTTTATCCTTAGGAAGTTAAGTCGGCCGCCTTGCGAACGTGATATGATGAACACAACATTCGGGGAGATGGCCTGCTCATACTTCCTGGTTTGCCAGGAGGTATTCTGCAGTTCACGGTTTCCTAGTAATCATATTTACCTAAATCATCCATTGTAGTCATTTGATATTTTTGACTCATTAAACTTAAAAGATCATTTGAGAACTTGTCCTTTCGAGCTCGTTTCTAATCGAAAGCAATAGAGTCATCTTTTGTTTCTTTCTCCACTCTTAAAAAATGAAAGAACACTAGTCTTTTGTGCGTCTTAATAATTGATTGCTTGCGATCCAAAAAATCCTATTATATTTTAGACCAAATTGTGAGTTCCCTTAAAAGGAAATTTTTAAGCCTTGAAATTATTTGTTCTGTTGACTAAGACAAGGTCATCTTGGCTTAACCATCTGGTTCACCCAATTCCTCTTCCTATCCTCCGCCTGAAAGATTGTTCGAGGAGACGCTTCCTGAGTTATCAGAGCCATTTGAGGACCAAAATGTTGAACTTGCAATTGTTTTGAGTGTTCAACCATTATCATCTCCTCCTCTGCCTACTTTCGATTCAGGGTCATCTGTTGATCTTGACCCGAAATTTCCGGATAATCCCGTTTGAACTCCAGAGAACTTGCCGACCACTGACGGTCATCTTGTACTAGTTATCTATCCTCTGAACCCTCTATTTGATGTCATTGAGATATCATCACAATGCCCTTACAGTCTATACGATCAACCGGGTGTTCCTTTGGAACTATCCCTCAACACACGTTTGACTATTCGTTGTCATTTGTTTTTCAGACCTGGAACCTGAAGGCGATGCTCTAGTCACCTCTCCAGATGAGTTCGAAGTCTCAACTCCACACGCTATTGAGGGATAAGAATTGAAGTTGTAGTTCCCTCTCAAGGGTTTCCGTTATTCACAAGGTATTCCCAGCAGCTTTCCACCTGGCTATGTTTCTTTATGACACTTAGCTTCAGGCAGACCTAGTGCCTCATCATTCTACCATAATCCTAATTGGGCATCGGGTGTCAGGCCCACATCGGCTCCATTTGTTACAAACACGAACTCCCAACCAACTATTACTCCAGTCCTGGTGCAATCCACCGTTCCGAATACTCTTGTATCATTAATCCCAGTTATGCATCAATCATAACCGATGGTTTCAAAGATTGTTTCCATCAGTCCCTCTGTCCCATTAGTCAGTGGTCAAATAGTGCCACCGACCAGGGGAAAGAGCTTGAACGTTTCCATGGTGTGAGGTACCACTACTATGAGCGGTTCACAAGCTCACGCGCTCAGTATAAACCAACCCTCTTCTGGTATTGACTATATCCTTGTTAAACCTACTGGATCAAGCAATGTCTAGTACCAACAGGTTTAGAATCCTCGTGGTCTGTCTGGATCAAGCAACGTCCGGTATCAGTAGCCCTATGGGATTCAGGTCCAATACTAAAATCCTTACGTTCCATATGGTTCTCAAGGATTGGTCAATCAACATTACACCATCCCATTTAGGTAGTACATCTAGCCTAGCTATGGCTAGATTCAGTTTGGTAATTTCCCAGGCACCATTCAAATACCCTTGCAATAGAAAGGAAAACCTTTACAGCAACCTAGGTAGCCTGTGTTTCCACAAGGGCAACTGTTTTTTCAACAAGGGCTTTCGCGCAACATCAAGGGAAGATTATCCCATAGCAAGGTCACCTGCAACAACCGTGAGGTCAATCTTTACAACAGTTGCAATAGGCTGCACAACAACAAATGTAGTATTCTCTGCATACCTCTCAACCCATACCCTCACAGGGCCAACCTATGCAAACCCAAGGACAAATTTTGCAACCACAAAGTCAACAAAACCAACTTGGGTAGAAGCAACCCTTGTATACCTATCAACAAGGGAAACCCTTGCAGGGACAGGTTCAAGGTCAAGTCTTGCAGTAGCAAGTGCAGAATCCTCTTGTCTAGGGCCAATAGGTTCAAAATCCTGCTGGCCAAGGGCACTAAGTACAAAATCCCTATGTCTAAGGGCAACAAGCGTATCAACCTTATGCCCAAGGACTGCAGGTCCAGAACCCTCTTGTTCAAGGGAAACAGGCTCAACGGCCTTATGTTCTAGAACAATAGGTCCCATATCAATACATCCAAGGCCAATAAGCTCAACAGCCTTATGTTCCAGAACAATAGGTCCCATATCAATACATCGAAGGCCAACAAACTCAACAACATTTTAACCCATATGTTTTCTACCAGCAGCCTGTGCGTGCACAGTTTCAAGGTATCCAAGGTTTGAACCCTCCATTTGGTCAAGGTAATCCGCAATGGGGACAACCTCAGATCCCATATGGCCCAAATCCCCCACTGTGGGGTGAAAATCCTCACCAGCAAGGATGGGATCCTCCTTATGGGCTCGCTTATCGACCGTCAATGCCTTGGAACACTCAGTTATCTTTCTTGGCTACACTTGAGTTTCTGAATGTATCGCATCTTACAAATGACCTGATTCTCCATTCACCATACTGGCCTCCGGTCTCGTCCAAGATACCATCAGATTTGCCAAAGTTCGATGGAAAAGCTAAAGAAGATCCTCAGGCCCATGTGATGACATATCATATCTGGTGCTCATTGAACTCATACGTAGATGATTCAATTTGTCTTCAACTTTTCCAATGTACCATCACAGGTGCCGCAGCAAAATGGTACATTGAGCTACCTCAAAGTACCTTTCATGACTTCAACTGATTACCCATGGCCTTTCTCACGCATTTTCAACTACTGGTTCATTATGAAATGGGCACCTATTTGCTCCCATCGCTTAAGAAAGATATTGCGATGAACATCTCTGATCATATCCATGAATGGAGACATAGACTTTGACTATTCAAGTCCCAGATAGCTTATCAGTTGCTCACTGAATGGTTTACCAAATCATTCTTAGCCCTAATTGCTTGCGATATAGCCATGGGTGGATGCGTCACTGAAGAGAAAGCCATTGTTTGTGCCCAATACTTGGACCTGGTCTACTCTCCGTCTGGCACCTTATACAAATTATTAATCAATGCTCTGTGGCCATCATCTGATCCCGTGACATCGAAGTCACCCATTGTTCCTCCTGATGATGGAGTTATTTGTTCAGTATCCCAATCCCCTACCAAAAATTCCTACAAATAGAATTCAGCCTCGAATATTGTTCCCAATAGTTCATCTCAAAACCCTCCAAGCCCTAGTAAAACCTCAAACATCCATGTTGTCCAGTCTAACACAGCAAACAAATCCTCAAAATAAAAAAGGAAAGGCAATGATAAAGCCGATGCCCCGAAATAGGGTCCTCCAAAATCATTTGCTGGTGAAACCTCACAACGGAAACCCAAGTATCCCTGCCTCATCTGTGAGGAGGATCACTACACTAAGCATTGTCCACGATAGTTTGAACTTAGTAGTTTTCTCAAAGGGACCCCTGTTGTCCTTAAAGAGCTTTTTTGGTCTCAACAGACTCAGATGGTAGACCAACCCTAATCTTCTTCCTCTGGACCTCAAGTGTTCATGATGAGAATGCCCATTAATGTGGCTACCTAATCGAGGGACAATCAAAATCTAGCTCCCATAGTAGGGAAAGAAAAACAAAGAATCAAGTTCTAGCGCCGTCAGCGATGTCAGCTCTCGAGGTACTCCAAATATGCCCATCGTAGTGGAAATATTTGCTTTCAAATATCGGGGGCATTGATCCCATTGATCCTAATTTGATCCATTTCAATCTAGAGAACCATGTTCTGAGGTTCCGTCATGATATTGCCTTTCTTATTCAGGTAATCATTAACGATAAAACCATCCACCGCACTGTCATCGATGAAGGTGCTTCTACCTGTATCATGTCAACTGTGTGTTGGAAGGCTATTGGTTCCCCTGCACTGAACTAGTCTCCAAACACATTGGAAGCTTTTGATGGCCACGATTCGCGACCCTTCGGTGTCTTACCCAACCTTGCCATCACCCTGTAAGGCAAGACACTGCAAGTCGAAGTAGAGATTGTTGATGCCAATCTCAACTATAATCTTCTACTTAGCCAAAGTTGGACTTATGCCATGCATGGGGTGGCCTCCTCTTTGTTTCATGTCATCTGTTTTCCTCATCAAGGGAGGATTGTCACCATTGATCAGTTGTCTTTCTTTTCCTCTTCCTCATCTGATGGCAACATTTCATATGTCAAGCACTCTGGTGCTCCCTTTGAGAGTGTGGGGGCAGGTCTCTTCAAATATTATGCATAAATGGGGATTTTTCCACTCCCACCTCCTCATGTTGCTTCCTTCAACATGATCTTGGCCAAATCTGATCCCTGGGTCATACTTACACCAGATCTTGTTGATGCTTGGGGTGAAGTCATGCCTCTTAGTCTCGTCGAAGTCAATTACGTGGAAATTTTTTCAGCCTCAAACTTTGCATCATTTTATTCTCATATCTTAAAGACCTCTCTCAATATGTATTCTCAATCACCCTAGATTGGCACTTTTGAATCATCTAACCCCTTAACCGAGACCTTCCTTGCCGATGAAGGTATCATGGAAATCATGTCTCTCGAAGAACCACCATGGATCAATACTCATCATGAATCCTCATTCCTGCCTTGCCCTATGGTCATGTCTACCATTTTCGAAGAGTCATCTTCCCCATTGTTTATTGATGTGTCAGTCTGTCCTGACATAATCAAGATATTTCAGCTAAGGGCACCTTTATCCCTTCATGGATTCAGGATTTTTCACCCTCCCCTAGTTTTCACTGATTGTCCTCTAACTCGGAACCCTCCCTCACCCAGGGGACATGGGGGCAAAGCCTTATATGATTTCCACTCTATTATTTGGCAGAGTCGACGCTTACTCGTTATGACAACAGTAAAACTTCGGTGTTCCTCTATGTTGATCGATTATCAGAGTCCTAGCATGGACTCCCACCTCAAAAATTACTATGCTTAGGTCATCTTGCATGGTTACTTATGTACATTAGTGTGTGATTCATATCTATACAACATGGTTTTGTGTGATAAGTCTTCAAACAACTCTCCTGTTTACTATGAATTTTCTTTGCAGATGTTTGCGACTCCTCACATAGGTTTTGTCGATGGTGCTTTCTGTAGTACCTGAAACCTATCATCCACGGCATGGGATATCTATAACCCTATTGGTGAGTTGATTGACCTTCAAGGTATCTTCCTAGGTCATACAACCAACAACATTGCTGAATAAAGTGTGGTCATTGAACTAATATAAAAAATTATTGCTCTGGATATCAAAGAATTGGTTGTCAACATGGATTCCTAGCTTGTCGTCCTCCAACTCAACGGGCAATATTCCATCAGGAACCCTCAAATATTACAAATGTATCTCTGTATTCATCTGTTCGAAAGACATTTTGATTATATTACATATCATCACATTCCTAGATGCATGAATACATTAACAAATGCATTAGCTAATTATGTGTTGGATAGACATTTGCGAAACATGTAAAAGATAAGACAAACCATTTGTACCATAATAAACAGGAAAATGCAACATCTATATCTATATATGTGAGAATGTTTGATACATAAAAACCCCAAGAAACAATATGTATGTCCATAATAACATTGGCGGCTTGCAGGCCTCATACATCCATGGCACTCGGGCCTCAAAAAATATGTAAGTACTGGACGTAGGAAGAACTCAGCATGGTGGTCATGAGAGCACGACACAGCTTGTATGACATGACTTAGAAATCAGCAAATCTAATTTAAGACTCCCACTGTGTGCCTCTGGTACCACCAAGGCATGTCTCCTATCTGAGCATACTCTGGGATACCATGAGTCAACCCCTCGAGGTTCCTCACAATCTCCTCCTTGTTATCGCTCTCTTCTGAATAAGGGGTGACAACATCAATACGATGGGGGTAGCATCTGACTATTGGGGACATCCTAGCTGGTCACTCTGGTCCAACATTTGCATAGACAAGTTAAATGTTATAAGCATGCATATATCAAAAAGAAATATTAAAAACATCATAATCAATAAATTGGTTTTTACCTTTGTCATCAAAGTCCTCTCCATTGGGGAAGGGAATATCTAGGTATCAATAGAAATCAATGCCATTGTATGGCCAGTCCTCCATGAAGATTTTCTGTCATCATAGCTATGAAAAGAATGCTGATCGATAGGACATCTACTGATCTCCATTAATCCTGAGCATCAAATGACTCCACCAGGCCATCCACGGATCATGTGTCACAAGAGGATCAACCTCAGTCAACTGATACTGGAACAATGACACTCATTCTAGCAAAAAGGTCACGAGTACTGAACCAAAGCCAAATTGCTTCAGATTTCCCACCTTGGCCTTGGACAACTAGTGCTTGATGTTCATCTTCATGGCCTCTGCCTAGTTTAAGATCGTAGCAGTTGTGCAATCAATAGCGTAAAGGAACTTCGAATTGTTAGTCTCATGTTCTGCTTGGGGTCCTGCCACTCTATTGATGGTCAACAGAAGCACCTTCAGTGTCAAATTCTGCACACTGGAAATCTCGATCTTCCCACTTTTGGATTTCAGGGCCTTAGGACAATGCTCGGCAAGCAGGGAAGATATGCTTTCTCCGATCGGACGTGACCCATACAAGTACACTGTCTCACCTCTGCAGGAAAACTGAGTGATGAAGTAGATGTCTGAAGTTGTCAACTCCAGCTCCTGGTCCCCAATGACAAAAATCTCACAATTGATGTCACAAAGGCTTATCAAGTACCGAAGAAATTCAGGTTGGGCCTACATCCCTGGTGTAAGGAAGAATTTGAGGTGCCCCAAGCGCTCAAATCCTCCAGGAAATTTGGATCATTCATTGCCTAGGTGTCCACATATTCATGCTCTATTTCCTTCCAATCAACCATTTTTGGCTATTTCTCTCTTGCAAAAGCCATTTATTTAAGTTAGTGATCAATTTTGGTACATAAAATCCAAATTTCAAGGGTGCGTTCTTGAGGAAAATTGATTTTTCCCCTTTCATAGCACCGGTGTGCCTATTTTAGGAACAGTCGCACCAGTTGGCGCATCCAGTTGTGCAAATTACTGTCATTTGGCATGGTCCCGTGCTCAGAAATCGCGCTAAGTGAGGGAAAATTATTTTCTGAAATACCTGACTAAAAATAAAAAAAATGGATGAAAATATAAATTAATAGCATAGAAATAGAGATCAGGGCTTCGGCTGTGACCTTGAACCGATGGTTCGTCGATTGACCTCTCGGATCTCCTGTAATCTGGTCAGGAAAAACTAGGGAAAAAGTGGGAAAAAGGTCTTCACTGCAAAGGTAAAATTGTAAATGGTAAAAATATATTTACTTTTTCGCTTTTTATTCATTTTTCATGAAAATATCAGGTTTTGTAAATATTTTTAACCTATTTTTCCTCAAGGACTCGATAATACACTTTTCCTTACTTGTGCAGCAATAGGTGACAGATCTTCAATGATGGCAATGAGTCATATTTTAGCTCTTTTCTTGACTCGTAAACTCATACGAAAATATGGTTGAGTATTTTTCCCTTTTTGACTTGTTAAAGAGAATAAAAATGGGGGGTCCACTTTCAACTCTTTTCTGACCCTTTAAAAATGAAAAGATGGTTGAGCCCTTGTCATTTTGAACTTGTTAACGGATGTGAAACGTTATGTGCCTAGTATAAGTTTACCCCTTTTTAGAGTTGGGACACACTATTTATGAAAAAGGTACTCCTTGACTGGAATGGTCAAGTAGTTTTCTCAAGTATATTTTTCTACCTTTTCAGCTTGAGAGACACAAATGTAGGAAAAGGGACCATGTGGAGCTTTATTTTATGTGTTTTTGTCAAACTCTCTAAACATGAAAAATATACCTAGTTACACTTTTGTCAGACTTGTTAAAATATTAAATGACATCGGATTCGTCATCATGATAGACACGAGGTTCTCCTTCCTAGGTATCGTTAAACTTTCTAGGTTGGATTCATCTGAAGGATGAACTGACAGTGCAAGAATATGTTATCCCCTTCAATCTTGTGATTAAAAAATAATTGGGGTACTTGCTAGAAATGGTAGGAGAAAATTTGAAAATCTATCAGTCGTGTCAGCAACTCACTCTTGAACATGACACTCTTTGCTCGTGTCAGGTTGGGACATCCTCCTTTGTATCATTTACCTTCCTGGGTTTGGGCATTTCGTTTTTTCCTTCCATCTGATATCTGCCACGTCATCATGACCACCGATCCTAGGGATCCAAAAGCTACTAAAATTCCAGTTGTGTCGCTGATATGTTCAAGAGTTTCCCTTCTGGAGTTACACTTACCTCTGATTTTTTGTGTCATCCAAAATCATTTTGCATCCTCTCGTCTCATGTCAATGGTGTGGGATTAATTATGGCCCTCCTTTGACACGGTCACTTTCCATCGACTTCAACTCATTATACAGGAAGTTGACCGAGAGACTCCCTTCCAATACCTTAGAGCTTGCATGCACTAATGGCAAGTTCTTTGCAATTGACGACAAGTTCACATCATTGGATTTCAATCAAGTGATTTCGTGGATGTTCGAATTTAGTTTTTGTATTCACATCTTGTGGGTTGTGTTGACAGTACCTTGAGGGCCATTGTCATTATTGGCAGTTTCTCTTGTGCTTGTTAACATTTTACATCATGGAATTGTAATCAAGCAACTTTCTAGCATTCTCAATGTCACACGTCTATTCACATGTTAGAATTTGTACTTTGATCGATTCGTGTTGGAGCACAAGACCCTGGACTCAGATCACGAAAGTCCAAGTTGCGAAGTGGTGTGACATGGTTTATGATTATATACATGTCTCTTTCAAGTCGCTGGCTGCACCCATACCAAGAGTTATCATATGTAATCCTTCTTTATTGGATGGTTGTGACCATACCTTGGTTTCATTATGATCCTCTTTGACGAATGGCTGTGCCCATGCTTGAACCCATTCACCTGATCATTCATTGGATGGTTGCGTCCATTCCACGATTCATTTATGATTTGAAAAAGATTTCAGTTTATGTATATGTATCTATACTTGCTTGCAGGTTTTCAGATGGGAGACTGGTTGCCTGCACTAATTTATAAATAATTTCATCCCTCACTCCAGCTCGGCCTTCACACTTTTGGGGGCATCTGTTACACATCATTTTGTCATTGTCCCTGTACTCCCTATTCCTTGATCTTGGAGGACCTCTGAAATGAACCCCCATGCTTTTCCTTCATTGAGACACTCCCATTATGTCCCTCTTCATGAGCAGACCATTTCCCTTTTGCACCATTTCCCTTGAAACTTTTGTTTTGCCAAATTTACAAGACCGACACTAATGACCTTTGTCTTCTCCGCGCCAATGTGTAGAGATTAGAACTATTCAACACACCAATAGGTGTGACTGAGTTGTGTTCTAGTCACATCGGTCCTGTTATGGAAAGTTTTTTAAATTAGAGCCAAATCTTCCATCTCTAGAAGCTTCGTAACAAAAGTCTAGTAAATGGTTTGGTCGGATGGGGTTGAGGATGATAGTTCAGGCTCCTTTCCCCTATAATGATGGAACTACCTCAAGGGATAAGTCCTTCTCCCATGAGAAGAGGATCCATCTACCATCCATATTTCATATATAGACCTCCCTTCTTCCGCAGCATAATCTAGTCATAGTTTCAAAGTTAAAGTTTTGTTTGAGTATGAATATGCTATTTTAGACAAGCAAGCTATTACTAGTTGTAGCCATCTAGTTGTGTGAGGGAGAAGTTTGTTTGGTTTGGAGTGAAGCCTAAATGGAAGAGTCTTTAAACTGTTGTTGTTTTAAGCCATCATGAAGTGCTAGTAGAAGTGTGTGGGAACCTGGTCTTGTCAGAAGAAGACTTCGACGTCAAGACGAATGGTTGTAATCTCTCTTTGAATATTAATATATGAAACTATCGATTGATTTCCTACATGTTTTGTAATATTACATATTCGTGTCTTAATGCTTCTTAACTCATTAAGTAGGTTGAATTGCAATTTTTCTATTATTATGTTTGTGTGTTGTTGTTGTTTACTTGTTTTAGGAGCTTCAAGAAGGAAGCGAGATATTGTAGGAGCAAGCAAACGAAGAAATCATCAAGCAGGATAAGTGACCAAGAGGTAGGCCCTCTTGATTGATTCTAACCTAAGGAAATCCTCCATAGGATGTATCTATTGTGGCTAGACCCATTATCAAGCTAGAGGAATTTATTTGTGTCTGCTCTTATAATTTTACTTCACCACAGTTATGCATAGTTACGAAAAATGAAAAATGAAAAAAATAAAAAATGAAGATTTTCGAAAACATTGAAAAATGAATAAGGCGAAATAAGAGAAAGGTTTCATGCATAGAGAGGTGATGTAAGTAACTCCACCAAAGTACTGACCAGGCTCGCTGGCAGCAGAGAAATTCTTGTGCTCCTATGTGACTTCGCCAAGGTACTGCCTAGTCCTGCTGGCAGCCGAGCAACACCAAAAATGAAACTAAAACTCTAACAACCATACTACTTGTGCACCAATAGACCCCTCGTCTCCAATCGAAACAATTTTTTTGACTTGGCTTGGAATTTTTGTCAAGCGACCAAGGGCTTAGAAGATGCTACATTTTACAATCAAGCAAGTGTGGAAACCAAGACAAACAAAGATCTGAACAATACTTCCAGATGTGTTAGACTTTCTTTTAATGAACAAGGTCCATTTAGAGAGTGGGAGTTCTACCAGTGTGTCACCAAGTGTTGTAGCGATTACAACCACCCTCCAAAATTTTTCCTTAGCTTCATTTTGGAGCCTCCCTACCAACCATCCTAGCAACATGTCTTGCACTATCAAGCACATAAGCTTCATTGGTTTTTTAGCAGCTTGCTAGCCTGTGCATGATTCTTTGTTTCACTCCCCTCATAGGCTACCACTCCACACTTAGTCCAGTTGGTGGCTGAGCAACTCCCTTAGAAAGATGCGCAATTCTAGAGGGGAACCAACCTTCCCTCCAAAATTTACACAAATCTAACTAGCAGCCTGCTAGGCTCAGAAATTGTGCAATCCTGTCAATTAAACTTCCTCTGGAAAATTATGTAGTCTAGCCAAGTATTGTAGCTCAGAGCAGAAATTGTGCAATTATGGGCAATAGTCAACTGCTCCTCCCAGAAATTGTGTAACCCCTCTTGAAAGCCTACCCAACTTCCTGCTAGAAATTACACAAAAATACCCCTCAGTCAAGCACATCGTTGCATGTGCCTTCAGGTTGATGAGTTCCCTTTGGGATCGAGAAAACTTGACTTGCATGCATGGGCTTCTTTTTCCCAAAATAGAAAAAAGCAACATTCAAAAAGAATCCCTAGATTTTGGGGAGCTATTTTTAGCATCTAGAGGTTACATGCAAAGATCGTTTTAGAAACTTTCCTCCAAGTGTCACTTTTTCCTAGATTTGTTCCATGCATGTCATGATCCCGAAAATTATTTATTTGATGCTTTAGAGCTCATTCTTCACATCAATCTTGGAGCTCTGACATCCCACAACACATCCAAAAGTCTTCAACACATCTACCTCACATTTTTCTAGGTAAGCGTGCTTTACTTGTCTTTGGTAGCATTTCTTTTGCTCTTTGTGTTTTTTCTTCTGCGAGTGCTTTCTGCTTGATTTTTGTGAACTCCTATTTTCATTTGCATGCATGTTATCCTAAACATGCACCCTTTCAGTTTACACAATCCATGCCAGCAGTTCCTTGAGTATGTTCCATGTCATTCCTCAAGTTTTATTTGGTTTTAACTGATAGATTTCTTGTAAATGCATGTCATCATTTCTCCAGATATAACAGGTGTTCTTACGTCTCTCAGTAGTTGAGATCAATGGCCTCCAAGAGAGCAGGATCAAAGGACACTAACATAAGCAAAAATGGATTAGTAGTTGAGCAAGTGCCTATGAGTATGACAATGTACGAAGACACCAATCTAATCGTAGAAAAAGATATCAATCTGAAATGACAAGATGCCAATGATGCATTCTTAGGAACATTTGGGGATCATCTCAAAGACTGCCAAGTCTATGTGAACATTCACAAGTCCGGCTTCTATCGGATTGCATGCAGGTATCCTACGTTCCCATGTGCAGACATGATACATTATATCATCTTGCACATTGATCTTGAGGTGATGACATTGAGAAGTGTCAGCGGGACAGATATTACTACCTTTAGGGCGAAGGGCTATGAACATATGTACTACTTTCCAAAGACAGTGATCACCATGGAGACACCCTTCCACATACCCGTCAGCAATACCAACTCTAGGGATATCTTGAAGAACTAGGTGAAGGAGC
>APFE030725320.1:8509-67489 GCA_000404065.3 Pinus taeda
AAAGATTATTGTAAGTGACAGAGATCCCATTTTCACTGGAAATTTTTGGATAGAATTATTTTCTTGTCTTGGTACTCAGTTAGCTCATAGCGCATCTTATCATCCTAAATTTGATGGGCAAAATGAGATAGTAAAAAAATGTTTGGAAGGATATCTTCGTTGCTTTGTATCTGATAAACAGACACAATGGGTCAAATGGTTGCCTCTGGCAGAATGGTGGTATAACACTTCCTTCCATACAACAAAAAAAATGACCCCATTTATGGCACTTTATGGGTATCAACCACCATCCATCACATCATATTTAAGAGAAAATTCTAAGGTTCAGGCAATGGAACATCACATCGAACATCAACAACAAGTCCTTAAACTCTTAAAGGATAACCTGGTGTTGGCACAAATTAGAATGAAAAAACAGGCAGATCAACATCGCAGTGAAAGAAGTTTTGATGTAGGTGATTGGGTATTCCTACGGCTACAACCATATAAGCAGATGTCCCTCAAGAAAGTTAAGAAGGAAAATAAATTATCACCAAAGTATTACGGTCCGTACAAGGTGTTGTGAAAGATTGGTACTATGGCATACAAATTGGAGCTTCCTTCAGCTTCTCGATTGCACCCAGTTTTCCATGTTTCATGTTTAAAGAAGGTTATAGGCGACAAACTCCCAGTTCAAACAATATTTCCAGAACTTGACGAGGAAGGAAAAATTATATTGGAACCGGAGGTAGTCACAGAAACAAGAACTTGACAGCTATGAAATCGATCAATTTCAGAGTATCTTATCAAGTGGAAGAACTTATCTGATGAAGATTCCACATGGGAGGATGAGAATTTTATACAAAAGTATCCAGAACTACTCAAGCGTTGAGGACAACACTTTTTTTTAAGGAGAGGGGCAGGTTGGGTCCCTATAATACTAGTGATTACCCCATTACTATTGTAGTTGTACCCCTTATTAATATTGTTGTGCCCCTATTGCCCCCATATTGTTATTACTATGCCCCGTAGAATCCCTCTATTGTTATTTTTGTGGCTTTATATTATTATTATTAGGTCGGCTGGGTTATATTGTGACTCCTTAGACTCCTATATATAGAAAGGAGGTTTTGTCATTTGTATTACCCAAGAATTGTTCATCTATGTAATGTAAAGGAGGTTGCCCCCTCGAAGAGGCTGAATTCTAAGGCGTTGATCTATCTTTTCTATCTTTTCTTGAGCTGGTTTCATAACAGTGTGTGTCTTTATTTCTCTCCAATGCAGTATTTAGTTTCCGCAGTATTTTATGTTGTGAAGGTTGCAGTAGATTTTATTTCGATATTCACTATGTAACACTATAAATAACTTGATTTCGAAATTAACAAGTAGGAGAAATTTAATCAATTGTTGCAGTAGGGAATCGGGTCAGCAATTTTTCATAATGTAGTGGTACTTGTTGTTGATATGCTTTGTCCTTGCATGGAATATAGGGTCTTCAACATCTTGAGGTTGCTTTGATTATCACAATTTATTCTAGTAAGATCCAGAGGCTTTCCAAACAAATCTGACAAAATTTTTCTCAACCAAACAGCTTCCTTTCCTACTTCACATGCCGCAACATATTCAGCTTCGGCACTACTTAATCCAACAGGATATTGTTTTCTACTCATCCATGAGATCATTGCAGCTTCCAAACTAAAACATCCACCGGTAATGCTTCTTCCATCAGACCCACTACCATTCGAATTTGAATTTGTGAAACCTGTCAACTTAACTTCTTTTCCATCATATTTTAGGTAGTGACGTAGAGTGCCATGGAGATATCAAAGAATATGCTTAGCAGCTATCCAATGGTCATGACAAGGCTCCAATTGAAATTGACTAAGAGTATTACATCAAAACATATATCAGGCTTGTATTAACTAGATACATTAGAAAGCCCACCAACTTACGATAGCTAGTAGGATCGACGAGACTAGAGTCAGAGCTTCTCAACTTCTTGAGATTAGTGATCATGGGAGTAGTCATAGGCTTGGAATCCATCATACCGAATTTTTGTAAAACCTTGACCCAGATATATTTCTTCAAGTTTCTACCAAACTTCCAAGCCCAAGTAATAGTGCATAAGTCCCTGATGTTCCATTTCGAATTCAGCTGCTAACATCTTCTTGCATTCTTGTATTTTGTGCTCCACCTGTAATAATCAAATCATCTACATGAAGTAGTATAATGACCGGTTCATTGTTCACTACCTTAATGTAGACATTTTGATCTGTAGGAGTTTTGATGAACCCAATTCTTAAGAGATATGCATCCATCCTTGCATAACATGCTCTAGGAGCTTGCTTTAAGCCATATAGGGCTTTCTTAAGTCTGCAACCATGTGGGTCCTTGCTATTTATTTCAAAGCCTTCTGGTTGTTCAATGTATATTTCTTCATCAATGATCCCATTCAGAAATGTTGTTTTTACGTCCATTTCATGAATATTCCATCCCATTGTAGCAACTAGCGAAACCAAAGATCTTATAGTAGTATACCTAGCAGTAGGTGCAAAGGTTTCCTCATAGTCTATACCTTCCTTTTGAGAGAAACCCTTGCAACAAATCTAGCTTTGTATTTATCTATACTTCCATGGATAACATGTTTGATTTTGTAAATCCATTTTGAAGTGACAAATGATTTGTCCCTTGGCCTAGGAACGACTTCCCAGACTCCATTCTTCATGATGGATTGATATTCTTCTTGCATGAGCAGCTTCCTCAAATGTAGTTGGTGCAACTTCTATCAATTTTGTCATGTATGTTGCATATCCTGAATATCTTTTCGGTATTTTGCTTTCTCTAGCAGCTCCATGTCCTTTGGCATCTTCCTTGTTTCGGGTACGATCATAGGTTGAATCGGTTCACTTGGTCCTTCATCTTTTTCTTCTTGGTTTGGAGTTGTCTCATCATGATGTTTTTCTTCTTCAAATAGTGGTGTATCTTCGTCATCGAAATCAATTGGAATATCCTTGGATCTCTTGTAGGCATGATTCTCATCGAATACAACATCCATGCTTACTTCAATTAGTCTTCCTTCCTTAATGTAGATTCTATATGCCTTTGAAGAAACATTGTGGCCAACGAATATCCCTTTGATGCTTGTAGAATCTAGTCTCTTTTTTTTGTCCTTTGGAACATGGATGTATGTGGGACACCCAAAGATTCGAAGATGGTCCACACATGGCCTTTTCCCTGTGAATGCCTCTTCAAGTGTCATATTCTCAAGGATTCTATGATGACTTCTATTTTGTATATGTATTGTTGTGATAGTTGCTTCACCCCATAGAAACTTTGGAAGGTCTTGATCAAAAATCATACTTCGTATGCATTCTTCAATTGTTCTATTTTCCCTTTCTGCAACTCCATTTTGTTTGGGATTGTAGGGAACAATGAGCTCCCTCTTAATACATGCTTCTTTACAATATGCAACCAATTCTTTTGAAGTGTATTCCCCACCATTTTCGGATCTCAAGGTATTTATCTTTCTTTCAGTTAAGGTCTCTACTTCAGATCTAAATTCCTTGAATTTTTCAAATACTTCATTCTTTGTCTTGAGAAGTGTTAGTTTTTGGTAGCATCGGAAGTGCTCTAGCCTTGAAAATTAGTGGAGAAGCTAAGGCACATGAGATCTAAAGAACCCAAAAAACGTTTGGTGAAATTCCACCCGGATTGTATTTTATTAAAATAATTAATATTTTAATGGAGTTCCTAAGTCTAAACTTAGAGAAATTAAATATTAATGGGTATTAATCAAAATATGGGTGAGAATGATATAGAAGGCAGATCAAGTCATGTTTTAATCTTAGCGGTTGATTAGAGACTTAATCTCGGTCATTGAAGACTCAACAGGAAAAGAATAAAATGGAGGCTTGGGGTTCATTTGGAAATACACACAGAGAGATTGAGGAAATCGATTTTCTGAGGTGAGAAGTTTTCAGGAGGAAAATCGATTGGGGAGATCTTGCAGCAAAGGGGCAGTGAGAATCCGGGAAGAGGACTTTCTGGAGAATACTAACAGAGAGGCAGAGAGAGCTTGCAGAGAGGCAACACAGTAGCCAGGAGAGCTGACACAGAGAGAGCTTGCAGAGAGGCAACACAGTAGCCAGGAGAGCTGACACAGAGGCAGCGTAGTAGCCAGGAGAGCTGACGCAAAAAAGCTCCTATCACGCAAAATCCAGAACTGTCGAAACAGACGAAACTGCAGAGAACTGTTGAGAGAGCTAACGCAGAGGCAGCGCAGTAACCAGGAGAGCTGACGCAAAAAAGCTTCCTGTCACACAAAATCCAAAACTGTCGAAATAGTCGAAACTGTCAAGAACAGTCGAAACTACCAGGAACTGCTGGAACTACCGGGAGAGCTGACGCAAAAGGCAGAGAAGGTGATGCAGGGATGACGCAGAGCCAACACAGAAATAGTCGGGGTTAGCTAGTCTTGTGCCGGATCAGCCGGAATTCTGTTGGGTGAAGTGAGGTAAAACTCACTCAGATTTTCCGCCAGTATTTTTTCTTTGTAAAGAATTACTAGATGAGCATCCTAGATTTGTATTCAAATATTTCTCCTACATAATAATAAACCCTCAAAACTGTTGCACCAGTTTTTCCGCATTGGGTTTTTCCAGGGATTTCCCGCATTTGGGTTTCTCCGAGGACTATTATATCCAAAAATAAGTGTGTCCTATGTATCTTGTTCTTTGCTCTATTTTCTGCTTCATGAGATCAAATATTTAATTTGTGTAGGCTGCAGAAGTAATTTGCTGCAGTATTCAGAAGAATAACTTGATGAAATTTAAAAATCAAGTAGGTGAAGTAGATTCAGATTTGCTACAGCTGGGGTTCCTTCAGTGTAGGAATTTTCACAAGAAGGTAGAGCCATGTCTTTCTAGAGTGATCATCAATGAAGGTCACATAATAATATGGCCTTCAAGTGATTTGTTAGACATAGGCCCACACACATCGGAATGAATGAGGTCTATCACTGCTTGTGAAAGGCTTCCTTGTATTCTTTCCCAAAGCACATGCTTTACATACTCCACGATTTTCTTTGATGTTAGGGATGCCATTTACAATTTGATTGAGAGAGGAAATGATCTTGTAGTGTATATGCCCATATCTTCTATGCCATAGTTTGATGGGATTGATTTCCATGTGAACTAGAGCTTGAGGAGATGGTGTTATAACTCAAAATAATCTTCCTTCACGAACTCCAATAACTTTTGCCTTTTCAATGCTTGAATCCTTTCCCCAAACCAAGACTTTACCATCTATAAAATCAACCATATCTCCTTTATCTTCTAAACAAGAAATTGAAAGTAATTTTTTTTCAAACCTGGAACAGAGTATATTGTTGAGGTGTAGCTTTGCTCCATTTTCCAACTTCAAAGATGCAGATCCAAGGCCCTTGATTGCATGACTCTTATTGTCGCCTAGTTCCATTACATGAGATGATTGTTCCTTTGATAGAGTATGAAGTTGTCTGCCTTCTCCTATCATATGTCTTGATGCTCCACTATCAATAATCCATGCATTGTCATCATCAAGGGTACCTGTAAGTGCAGCCAAGAATCCTTCGATTTCGACCTTCTTAGATAGGTTGTAGATGATCCTTCGAATCCAGCTTCCTGCAATTCTTATGATATTGAACCCCTTCTTTCAAGTAACTTGTTAGAGAGGTAGTAGCCTTCATTTTCAAGCCAACAAAGTGATCTCCAACCTTTTTTGACCTTAGCTCTGATACCATGTTGAGAAATCAATGTTAGTAGTAATTAGGGTTTAATTCCTCTTCTTTGATAATTACTTGTGAATTATGTTGCCTTCTTTTACTTCTTTGTTATATTATGTTTCATCAAGCAATTACCAATTTATGTGTATATGAAGATCACAAGAACAAGAGACATAAGATGTAAGAGGACAGCCAAGGCAAAACCCCTACAAAGGGGAAAACCTAATCAGAACTCTTCCTTCAGTAGATTCAAAGGCAAGATGAGATAGTCCAAGACACTTTGACCTAGACACAGACTTCCCCCAATCACCAAGTCAACCCTTCTTCTCCAAGAGATGTTCTCCCAACAACAACTTCGACCTAGAACTTCGACCTAGCAACAGCAGAATTTCGACCTCCCCAGCAGCAAAACTTCGACCTCGGTAGAATTTAGAATTTCGGCCCCAGCAATAGCCTAGTAGCTTCTCACGTGTGAGAGAAAGATAGCCCAAAAACTTTGACTTTGTCTTCTTCTGCAATCTTCTTCCTTCTCTTGGAATTTCGCACTTTTTACTGCCTCTTTCTTGTGTATCGAACTTGTTGAGTGAGTGAGCAAATGGATCGAACTGCCTACCTATATATAGCCTCTTATGTGGGTCGAATTGTCCTCATGTAGGCCGACTTCATCATCATAGGGTCGACTTGGTGTGGAGGTGTCAAATGACCTATTTGACTCAAAAATAATTCTTTTTAAATGATACAAAAGCCCAAGAAGGGTCTAATAAAATTGACAATGACTCTATTGACTCAATATAAAACCTAGAAGCCTACAATGGAGGCTTTGACCTATAAACATGATGACCCAAGCATGAAACCCATGCTTTAATAAGTCATAACAAAATTTCTTTCGACAAATAAATTATATTATACAATTATGAAGACTGAACCTAGTTACATTCTTCAACATCTTGTTCACAACTTCGTTTGTGAACAAGATATATCGCCAATGTTGTTGCATAATCTTACTTGACTTTAGGGTTACAACAAATAAATATTATCACTACTCTCAGTTGTAGTGATGTCATAAATGAATTTGATGCCTTATATAACTGAAATGAGAGACTAACATATAACACAGTGCCGACACTGATATGTACACCAGTGTTCAGGGCAATATATGCAATAGTGCTGAGACCAGTTAATACACCCGAGTCGTGACTTCATACAAAGAGGAACGCCAAGGATGCTCATCATATATATGTATATATAATTGTGCGATGATGTTTTAATGCTACCATATCAAAGTATAAATTTCAATACGACTCTGCATACATATTTCTCTGCTCTCGTGACAATATAGATCTAGGAATCAAACATAAATAATAAAATGATGCCAAGACTGTGAACTGATGCAGTGCCAAGACAAAAAACAAATGCCAAGGTCGGGGACTTAATAAGATGCCAAAACTGTGAACTGATACAATGCCAAACCTGTGAACAGATATCTGTAACCCAAAATCTCATATCTATAAATTGTGTCGAAAACCATATCAAACATTGTTGTGTCGCTGAACACAGATCATATACATATACACTGAAGCAAAAATCGAAATCATTTGTATATATAAATATATATATATAGATATATATATGCAAAATCGAAATCATGTGTATATATATATATATATATATATATATATATATATATATATATATATGTTGGAAGCAAAACAAAGCCATGTCTATTGTATCAAGAGATGAGATACATGAACCATTGTGCAGATAATATAAAACAGAAACTATTGTGCCATACCAGTGAGCGAGAACGATACACAGTGAGCCATCACAAAGTATTACTATACAATCCACAGAGACGAGCCATAGGAAAGGGAGCCGAGCCACTCACAGATATAGAATGAGATTTTTCTTGTACGTTGTGAAAATTACTGTGAACCATTGTGCAATGTGCGAAATACTGAGGCACTATTGATACGAAAAACCACCACCGAAGCTTCAAGCCATAACTGAGTATGTGCACTGTGCATGTGAGCCACTGAAGTATGATCCAATGCCGAGTGGAATGACACACATAGGCGAGCAGAAGAAAGATCGATACCATAGATGATGGGAATAATCGTCTCATAATGAGACATCACAGAAAAGTGTGCTAATAGGAAAACCGAAATCGCAAACATGTTTTTTGTGTTTCCTTTTTAATGAGGCACCAAGGTTCCTTATATATAATTTGATGAGGATACATGTAACCCATGTTAATGAGGCCAACTAGGGATTCAACTGTTTTGATATTCTTAGTTCAATTATACAGAATTTATAATGCCAACAAACCCTTGACTTGGTTCGGGCCACAAAAACTTAAAGTACTTATAAAAGTACGTATAAAAGAAAAGTTGTCATTGATCCAATTAAAGTTCTTCCAGCAACCATGGCCCATTATGTGCTTTGATCATAATAGGGTTTATCAACCGATACGATATATTGGAAATAGCTCATTTCGCCTAGGTCCTGTGAGGACCGAAGTCTCTCAATATTTTTTGGCGCATACTCAAGTGATGGAAAAAAAAAATCTCTTTTTACGTTTTTACCTAGTGTATTGGTCCTTGGGGAGAAGCTCAGTAAATATAGAGATCTTTTAGATACTTCTTGCTCATCTGAGGATCCTTATTATAGATGGAATCATACCATGAAAAGAAAAGAGATTCTTTAGGGAATGAATTTCGGATCGAGTGAAAGCTCTAAGCCATGGATCTCCCAACTAGGAAGAGACCCCTCCTTTTAATTTGATCTTTATATCACTTGAATATATTTAAGCTTGCCCAAATAAATTTATTTTAATTTTATAATTCTTCCTTTGGTGAGATGGCCTTCATATGGAGATTAGGGTTTCCGTTAATGGAAATTTTGTCCCGAGCTACCCAAGTTTAACTATGTAAAAGCAAATTTTTGAAGATTCTTCATCTATGTAAAAGTGAATTTCTGAAGATGTTAGGGTTCCCACAGGTCCTAATGAAGCAGAAACTAACAGTTGATTTTGATGAAGTTGATCTCTTGGATGTGTGGTTGATTCGATCATGGTCTGTTGGACTTTAGGGTCTATGGTCTTGGAAGTCTCATTTGAAGTTGATAAGAAGAGAAGTTCTTGCGGGTTTTCCCATGTTGGAGGGGTTTTGCCCTGGCATAGTGCCTATATCTTGTGTTCTTTGGTTTTGGCATTTATTTTATGATAAGAACAAACACAAAATAATCTAATAAAGAAAACATAATCATAAGTAAATGTCATGAAAAGGAAAACATTGCAGACCTAACCAGTTTTCGAACATGGTATCAGAGCTTAGTTCATCAGCATAAGGGCTGATAAAAGATCACAACTCCTTGAAGGCATCCTGACAAAAGGAATGCAGTTCTGGGCATGATCTACAAGGTCTGAAATCTCCAAGATACCTATAAGACCCGAGAATTACAGGAACCAAAGAAGTCCAAAGTACAGGAAACAGGGGTCAACAGGGGTCATCTGCAACTACAATCTACAGTCTACAAGCCACAATCTGAAAGTCTACAACCCACAGTCTACAATAGGTCTAAAAGACTACAAGCTATAGTCCGAAGGGAAACAGGGACTACAGATCCGAGAATGTAGAGGACAGAAGGTGCAACATAAATTCCAAATTCGAAGCACAAATTACAAGAATAATAGTTGCATCCGAACTATAGGGAGTTGCAATAATATCCATGGAACAAGATCATCCAAATCATAGGTTACAGTGACAATATCCGAATATAAGCATTGAAGGCCTAGTTGGAAATTTAAAATTGTTATTGCATACCCATGGATAAGACCAAGACCAAATTACATTATCACAGGAATAGTATTACAATCCCGAAGATTCACTATCACAGGTCCTAAGATTGTTACAGGTTCAAAGATATACTAATATCACAGATCCAAAGCTGTAATAGCATTGCAAAGTGTTCTATGAAGGTGCCATCCGAAGGAATCACAGACCTGTACACATAGTCCTATGCATCATCAAAAAATGTAAGTTGAGATACCTGAAATAAAGGACACAGTCCTGTATATATGTAAGATCAAAAGTGAATGGGATGTGAAAATTCGGAGTCCCCAAATCACTACTGCAGCAACTGATTATATTTCTCCTACTGAATCAAGTTATTTACAGTGTTATAGGGTAAACATCGAAATAAATACAACTACAACCTTCACAACTTAAATAATATGCCGAAACAAGAACTGAGCAACAAAGAAATAGCACACACAAGTGACATCGTTGTTTTTGGACAATTGCCCCCAGAAAAACCCAATATGGGAAAACCAGTGCAGCAACTGAGGGTTTGTATTATTATGCAGTAATTTCTAAGTACAATTCTTCGGATGCAAAGTCCTCCATCTCCTTTTTCGGATCTTTATTATATCTACGAAAATAGTGCTCGGGAGCCTCGGCAAATATTCTCACAACTGGCAATCCTATACAGAGATCTGACTAGACAAAAAGATAGTGAGAAGATCTCACCCTGCCACTGGGAAATTCGACACTAATATGCACTGGAGATGAGCCTCTGTGTTGTCTCTATGCAGTGTTGTGTCACACCCACACAATTATTTCGTCACTGTTCTTGGGACTGCGCTGCACCTCCTCTCGATCCTCTGCTCGCTGGAAACTTCGGCCCTCTGGACTCCCGGTCTCACACCCCAGCTTCAACACTAGATCCCGAATGTTCCCCAGCAGAAATACAGTTAAATTTGGCAACTATGGCCAAACTTCACACTGGACAACTCATATGAGGCTGCTCATATTTTTCTTGGATTCCTCTCTCTGAGAGGTGTAGGATTGATCTAAATGTCATCCCATTCTGACATGTACAAATGAAGTTATGAATTTATTTTAATTATGGACAAATTGTCAAGGTCAGCCAGCCATCAAATTAGCCTCCTCCAGCCTTCAACATTGTATATAAATACAAGGTGCCTCCTCCTCATTTTGGCATCACTCTCATTCATCTCTCTCTCTCTCATCTTGATTGGGTACAGATTTATGGGCTTCTCTCTCTCTCCACACGTGCGAAGGAACTCTGATTATCTAGCTATTGCATTGACTAGATTTGACCAAAATTTCAAGATGCTAACTTTGACCAGCGTTGACCTTCCTTGATTGTGGATTTGGGTAAGGAACTTTTGTTTGGGTAGGCTGCAATTTTGGGCACAAAAACCAATGTTGTTTGACCCCTGCGTTGACTGCCCTAGTTCTGGTTCTTGTGTTGATTTCTATTGACTGGTTATTTTCAGACTGTTTTGGGCTGCATTATCTTGTTGTTGAAGGCCAAGTTGAACAAGATTAACCAAGCATTTTTTCAAGGTCTATTTCAGCCCTGTTGATCAACGTTGACTTTCTGGTTAGGGCTTTCTGATTCTGCTGTTTTGATTGCTCAAATTGAGCAAGCGAATATTGTAAATTGTACTCTCTCTCTCTCTCTCTGCTGAACTTTTGAAGAATTATAAGAAGAATTGATCAAGGGTTTCCCCACATTGGGGTTTGTCCCTAGGTGCCATATCTTGTGTCCTCTTGTGTTGGCTTGTCTTCTACTGTTATTGTTTATGTTCTATCTGCATTTCATTATCATATTAGCATAGAACATACCATTGTTATCCTAAATTTCACATGGTATCAGAGTTGAGGTGAAGACAAAGCCCAAACAAGAGTGAGAAGAGAAATCACCAAGAGGAACAATCATTGATCAAAGACAAAATTCAATGGCTTCACAAGATTCAATGGCTTCCACATCCTACTTCAAGTCTGATGATAAGCTTCATGATAACTCTAATTATCATACATGGAAGATGTCTCTTGATTTGACTTTAGAAGAGCAAGATGTTATGGATTATGTGCATGGAAAGATTTCATAACCTCCTTCTAATGCACTAGTTGCTGCTAAAACCAAATACAAGAAGGGTGAACTCAAAGCCAAGAAGATCATCATGGATTCTGTTCATAAGCATTTATTGCTTACATTTCCGATTTGAACACTTCAAAGGATATATATGACAGGTTGGTTGGCATGTTCAAAACTAGCAATGCAAATCAAATTATTTTTCTCAAGAACAAGTTGAAGGATAGAAAGAAAGGAAGAAATGAAGATATTCAATCCTACTTTATGAGAATTACTGAGATCAAAAATGATCTTCTTTCGATTGGAGAAGCTATTGCTAATAGGGAGCTTACCCTCATTGCTCTTGGAGAACTCCCTCAAGAATGGCACATGTTTGACACTACTATTCTTAATAATAACAGGATTCCAGGTTTTGAAGAATTGTTGACTAGATGCTCTCAAGAAGAAACAAGGATGATGGAACTAGATATGCATTCAAATAGGAATGATCCTACTACATTCTCCGCTCATGCTAAAAAGAAGAATAATGCAAGTTCAAAAAAGCAATGTCAAGGAAGAGGTCGGGTTTCAAAAATGGAAGGGAAAAAGCTTCATTTGCAACAAGTTTGGTCACTATGCTAGGGAGTTTCCCAATAGAAGGGATACACCTCATGATGATGACAATCACAAGAACAACAATTTCAGGGGCAACAACAATCAAAGGAATGGCAGATTCAACAACCAAGGAAAAAGGAATGCTCCCGCTTCTCATCAAGGAAATGGTCACCCTTCCAAGAGATCAAGAAACACCAGGTATGATGAATCTAATGTTGTTGATAACAAGTGTAATGATCCTAAATAGGAAATACAAGTGATAACAGCAAATATTCTACGCAGCAAAATACAAAAATGAAATGTTCAGCAGACACCCATATAAAAACTGTAAATGGAGAACTTTTGAGCCATTTTATTAGTTTTCTGCAAACCAAATCCAATAGATGATGGCATGGTGCACCTGGGCTTGTCTCAATGGACAAGCAGGACCAAACCCAGGTAGGAAAAGGGTTGGGTTGAAGGCTGCCCAACTGCTGCACCACTCTGCACTGCGCTGCCCAGAAAATTGCTGCTCTGTTAAAGTTCGAATGGATGGAATGGGTACTAAAGCCACCCAAAAAAATATATCCTTTTAACCTCGGGCTTCTTGGCCGAAACCCAGAAAAACCCAGAAGGGATTTTAGTTGGTTTTGACTTCGGTTTTTCGACACCCTTGGAGCCTCACCCCAACTATGGCTGCCAAATTCAACCTGCTGGAAACTAGTAGCAAATCCACCTGCAAACTCCTCCAAAATGCTAGGTTTACCCTTGCTATCCAACTCCTAACTCCCTGAATGAACTCTTGGCCCGCCCCAGCTGATCTCCAAGCACCACGAAATTTTGTTGTGTGGCCTCTACGCTATCTCTCAACCCAAAAATGCGAATTGCTGGAATGTTGGCTCAGTTGGCTGAAAGCTCTAGCAAAAATGCCTATCCAACGCTGCTACCTCAGCTCCCTCACCTCTCGGCAAGTTGTGTGATCCCCGCTGGTCTCAAACCCCCTCTGCATGATTCATGGTTGCTCAGAAATATGCACTCCCCTCTACGTTGTTGTTGATGTGTGTCATTGCCCCGAAACTCCTGAAAACTCCTGTAGAATAGCCTCACTAAGGCGGGCACGGATGGTCCCCCGAAGTAGAGGTTGAATCTCTCACATGAGAGACTAGTGGCTAAACAGCTAGTAGACTCGCTAAACAGCAGAGTGAACAAATGTGTGTTTGTTTGCAAATGTGAAAGATGAAAACAAAATGAAAGCTGATCTCTCTTTATAACTCCTTGGGCCCCCTTAGCCTCATGTGGGCCCCTCCATCCACCCATTGGATTTTCCAGTGAAACAGGACTCTCCGAGTTTGGCGATTAATCGCGATTAAAACTCTGCTCGGCGGCTAAACGAGCCGACTGCAAACTTTACGAGTCAACTCGTGTTGACTGAGTTTGACTCGTGGTCAACGCGAGTTTGACTCGCGATTCAGGCGATTTATCCGAGCAGAAACGTGCGAGTAAAATTAACGAAATTAACGCTGGGTTAACGATTGTCCGTGCGGGCGTGCAAGGTCTCGCTTCCTGTCGTCTCGGTTGTTGCAAAGTGAAACAAGTAGTCAGATCGATTTTTGTTTCATTTGTCGTTCAATTCTTCATAGATCTGTTTCATTGGTCTGGCTCTCGCTTCTGAAGGGTTTGTTGTCTAAATCGTATTGTTAGAGGTGGAGCATAGTTGAACCGCCAGAGCGCAGAGAACTCAGCAAACTTGAACTCACAAAGGTACAAATCTTATATTTTTATATATGCCCAAGCTGTGTTAACTGCCCCCATATTTGGCACCATAAACCGACTATTGGAATCGGTTTCAGGCATAACTAACTATTGCGGCCTGTCTAAGTGTAGCAGTAAAGCTTCAGATTTTGATTAGTACTTGTGCAGGAATCTCACCACACTGGTTTGTGGCATAAATGAGAGCAATTTTTTTGAACTTTTGGAAGCCCTTCGACCTTTGAGAAGATCTAAAACCGTGATAGTGTGAACATAGGCAGAGATTGCAAAACGGTCTCTGCTTTGCCTACAAAATCTTAGACATTAATATCTTTTCGTTTGATTATGCTTATA
Organism: Pinus taeda; assembly: GCA_000404065.3. Lineage (NCBI taxonomy): Eukaryota > Viridiplantae > Streptophyta > Pinopsida > Pinales > Pinaceae > Pinus > Pinus taeda. The sequence goes on from APFE030725320.1 coordinate 22,827, forward strand.
TCAGGTCCTATGCCACGGGTGATTGGCTAGAAGTTAGAAGTTTGATATGTACTTGTTTTTCCTTCAAAAGTACTACATTTGTTCCTCGTAAAACTAGAGTTTGTTAAAAAATGAACATGTTTAAATGTACATCATTCTTGATGATTGTTTAGACTCGAGACTCAGTGCTTTGGATCATGTGTGGACTCATAACATATATGAGATACTTATTTATTCATGATATTTTGGACATCTATTGATATTATGCATTGTTTGGACATGCCTTTACCCAATATTAATGAAAAATGGTTTTTTTAATTCAATATATGTGTATATTTTTATTTAATGAATTCAACGATTTTTTGCCGATTTTTTCCCGATTTATTCCCGATCCGATTAAAACTCTTCGCTCTTTTGCCTCGCCGATTTATTGCCGATTCCGAGTCTGGTAACATTGGGATTTTCCCTCCAAGCATATCGAATGGCTAATTCAAACTCATATGTGGGTGACCCACACATTCCACTAGCATCTAAATAAAGTCAATTTGGCCCCTAAGTCCCTAAGTCAAAAGTGTGGGGCCCTCTTACTTAGTTAAAAATGTGCAAAGTTGTCTAGCAGTACCCTGTTACTAATGTGTTTGAGAAGAGATATGACAACAAGCACAAAGAACTCTATCTTATATCTTCCCTTTCTACTGCATCCCCTCCAGACACTTTGGGAAATTGGTTGATTGATAGTGGTGCCTCAAGGCACTTCACCAGGTATAAGGAAGCTCTTTCAAATCCGATTGGAAGGGATACAAATTTAGAAATTATCCTTGGAGACAATGCCACCTATCACGTGAAGGGAATTGGGAATGTTACCCTTCAATTGAATCAAGGTAACACCATTCATCTTCAAGAAGTAGTATATGTACCTGATCTAAAGAAGAATCTAGTGTCTATCTCGGCAATGGAAGACAAAGGATTCAAGGTGGCATTCATCGATGGAAAGGTATGTGTGTGGAAAAGAAATTTCAAAGAAGCATTTACCCTTGGATTCAGGGTTGACAGTTTATATCAAGTTGGAGGAAGTCCACTAGGAGCTATGTCTTGCGACACATCTCTTCAATCTGAACTATGGCACAGGAGGTTTGCTCATTTTTACTATAAGGCTCTACCCGATGCAAGGAAGATGGTTACAGGTATGCCCGAATTCAACATAGAGCATGAATGTGTATGTCAAGGATGTGATGAGGAAAAACATACAAGGGGACCATTCCCCTCAAGTGATAGCAAGACTACTGACATATTGCAATTGATTCATTATGATCTATTTGGTGCAATGCCCATGAACTCACTGGGGGATACTTATATTATGCAACCTTTATAGATGATTTCTCTCGCAAGACTTGGATATATTTCTTGAAGAAGAAGGACGAAGTATTCTCATGGTTCCGTTATTTCAAAGCTTTGGTCGAAAATCAAACCGGAAAGAAAATCAAAATATTGAGGACCAATAATGGAACCGAATACGAATCAAATGAGTTCAAAGATTATTGTAGAGAAGTGGGCATTAAGAGGGAGACTACTACTACATATACTCCTGAGAAAAATGGTGTTGCTGAAAGGAAGAACCGTTCTATCGTAGAAGCCACTCGTGCCATGCTTCATGATCAAAGCCTTTCGAAGTTCTTATCGATCGAAGTTGCAAACACCGTTGTGTATGTTCAAAATAGATGCCCTCATCAAGCGTTGGACTCCAAGACTCCCGAAGAAGTTTTCACCGGTAAGAAACTTGATGTTTCTCACTTTACAATTTTTGGTAGCCCCGTATATTTTCATGTGTCGAAAGAAAACAGAAGCAAATTGGATGCTTCTGGGAAGAAAGGAACATTTGTGGGCTACAATGAAACTTCTAAGACATATAGAATCTATGTGCCTGGTCAAAGAGAAGTGGAGATAAGTCATGATGTCACTTTCGATGAGGATGTTGCTGTTGGGAAGACTAGCAACCTTCCTATTGCAAGGAAGGACAAAGAAGCAAATGCAGGAAATTAGGGAGAACCACAGGATGAGCAGATGCCTGATGTTGAAGGACCAATGGATCCCATTGATCCATCCCCTCATGAGCCCTCCTCCTCGAAAAGCAGACCCTCATGGCTTAGGGAGACTCTCGAAGATGCCGAGAGACATGGTGCACCTAGGGGGACAATGCGTGAAAGCAAGAAGCCGAATAGGTACCAAGGGTACTTAACTGCTATGAGCACCATTGTTCAATATGAGCCTTGCACATTTGAAGAAGCTGCCAAACACCAAGTTCGGAAGGATGCAATGAACGAAGAATGATGTTTGGGATGTGGTCCCTAGACCCAAGGACAAATTTGTTGTCACCTCGAAATGGCTCTTCAAGATCAAGCATGGAGCTGATGGAAATGCTGAAAAGTTCAAGGCCAGATTCTTTCTTGAGGCTTCTCTCAAAAGGAAGGTGTAGATTATGATGAGATATTTGCACCCGTTGCTCGCTACACCACCATCCATTCGATTATAGCCCTTGCTTCCTCGCAAAGATGGAATCTACACCAGATGGATGTCAAGATTGCCTTCTTGCATGGTTCACTTAAGGAGGAAGTCTATGTGGAACAACCTGAGGGGTTTGAAGTTCAAGATCGTCAGACACATGTATGCAGGTTGAAGAAAGCCCTTTATGGCTTGAAGCAAGCACCCCGGGCTTGGTATGATAGAATCAATAGCTATCTGATGAAGTATGGATTTACAAGAAGTGAAGTTGATCCGAACCTTTACTTTAAGGTTGAGAATGATAGACCTCTCATCTTGGAACTCTTTGTGGACGATCTCTTTCTGACAGGTGCGGATACTCTTATTCATCAATGTAAGAGGGAGTTGGCTTCCGAATTTAATATGAAGGACCTAGGACTAATGCATTACTTCCTAGGGTTGGAGTTCTAGCAAAAGCCAGGGGAGAATTTCCTTTCTTGAGGAAAATATGTTGTGAAGCTACTTGAAAGATTTGGGATGGTGGACTGTAACTCCGTGACTACTCTGATGGAACTTAACTTCAAGAAGTTATGCGGAAGTGTTGCTGGGTCCAATTTGGGAAATCCACTGAGTATCGTCAACTCGTGGGGGCCCTAATGTTCTTGGTGAACTCCCGTCCGAACATATGTTTTGCAGTGAATACATTGAGCCAATTTACGGTCGAGCCTCATCACATACATTGGCTTGCTGCCAAGAATCTCTTAAGATATCTTCAAGGCACAATTACTTATGGACTGAGATACACTGCCGGTAATGTGAGGCTCCATGTTTACTCTGATGCAGACTTGGGCTGGCAGTGTGGTGGATCGTAAAAGTACATTTGGATGTTGCTTCTCTCTAGGTTTTGCTTCGATATCATGGATGAGCACGAAGCAGAAGTCGGTTGCCTTGAGCACCGCTGAGGCTCAATATATTGCTGCTATTTTAGCCTCCTGTGACGTTGTTTGGTTGAGGAAGCTCTTTAGTGAGTTATTTGGACATGTGTATTGGATTGAATATCTTTCTTGATGCCAACTCCAATGGTTACAAATCTAAGAAAACCGGGAGATTTTGAGTCTGATTTGATAGATTCATCGATGTACCAAAAGTTGATTGGCTTGCTAATGTACCTAGTTAATACCTGGCTGGACATTTGCTTTCCAGTTAACATGTTGAGGCATTTCCAAGTGGAACTTAGACACGATCATTGGATTACAGCAAAGCACATACTGAGGTACTTGCATGGTACGGTTGACTTTGGTTTGAGATATGTCTCAAACAGCAATGTTCAACTACAAGGTTATATAGATGCAGGTTGGGCAAGGAGTGTTGAAGACTGGACGAGTATATCCAGAGGTTGCTTCAATTTGGGTTCCACAATGATTTCATGGATGAGCAAGGAGCAGACATTTGTCGCAATCAGTAGTATTGAGGCTAAATATATTGCAGCTAGCTTGGCAAGTTGTGAAGATGTGTGGCTTCGGAAGTTACTCGTGGGACTGTTTGATCATGTGCTCGAGCCAACCATGATATATTGCAATAATCAAAGTTGTGTGAAGCTAACAGAGAATCCAATGTTCCATGACATGACGAAACACATTGATATCAAGTACCACTTCATCTTCTCTTCTTCAACTTGTCCTAGCCACCTCCTTGAAAGAGATAATTCAACCTCAAGTGGGAATTTGACCAAGCCCAAAGGCAAATTAGTGCCATGTGGCACCCTCCCAAGCAAGGTTTCTTCCTTTTATGCTTTCTGAATCCTTTGCTTACCACATGTCAAGCTTTCGACATCTAATATGGCAGAGAGTTTATATTCTAAGGCTCCCTTCCTGTTCATATCAGCCATCAATGCAGTCCATTATCTGGGCTCACCCTGGGAACAAGGCTATCTATCAATGAGGAAACAATGGTAATGTAAGCCATGTAACCTTGCCCACGAGTATGTATGAAGTGTGTAAACATGGAATCTCACAGAAAGACATGCCTCTGGAAAGTCTCCTTCCAGCCAATAATATTCCTCCACACCTCTTTTCTTGCCCTAAATGACGAGCGGTGCTCAAGCAAGATAGAATAAGGTGCACAACCTCCAATTCTCTTCCAGCAACCTATAACTACCATTGAATTCCATGAGTCTTCTGATGTGCTCAGTGAGAAAGGAAAACCCATTAAAATGTAATGACGCCTGCATTTTCACGGGGTAACAAACTTTATCATGAACAAATCCTGGCCAGCGCCAGGTCTGAAACAGGAATACACCGATCCTGAACACAGGACTAATGGATCCAATAATTTAGATTTGCAAATTTAGAAATAACAACATTGTCCTTTACGGAAAAGTGAATTTTCCCAATAAATTTCCACCAAGTTCTTTTTACTTGTTCGCTAAAGCTTTTATCATTTCTAATTTGGAAGTGTTAGTTCAAGAGAATGATTCTTAAGGATCAGTTGAGACTTATATCAACATGGGTGGGACTACTGCAAATCGACTCCAAACACCAAAACTTCAGAGGCCGGAGTTGGTGATTGGACTTGCTTTCGCATTGCTTTCAACTAGCATTTTCTAAACACGTAAAGGGCTTAATTTGGAAAAAAGAGAAAGACAAACCCAGCAAGTCAAAAGAATAAACATACAATCATACTTAAGAGAAGGTATCAAACACAAGCTTGCCTGGCAATGAGGTCAGTTGCAGCAGAAGGAGAAACACCTTCACCAATACCAACCTGCAACCCAAAAATATTGCTATCAATTTTATTAATGGTATATGGAGACAATTGTGCATTAAACTATCTGAAAACACAAAACATGGTTTGCACTAAGTGGCATGTTTACAATGTCTGGGAACTTCAAAGATATAACATTCAACGGATATTATCTTCAATGACTACTTTTTTCTCTATTAACACCCAGTGGATTACAGAACTCACTTGCAATAAACACTCAATACATTTGGTCAACAAAGAGATGGTGCAACTCAATCTCTGGTTTCACTCTAATATTTCTGCTATATTTCAAGATTGGCCTATCCATACTGCATATAACTTTGGTTTTCTGAATTGATAAGCCGTAAAGTAAGACCATCAGTTCAAGTGTCATGTCTTGGCATTTCAAGGATAAAATGTACACGGCACATCACTGCTTTCCCAACTTGCTAAAGGTTCCAGCTCTTTGGATGCCAACAAAGACAATTAATTTCCCTTTGTATCCAATTTTAATGAATCGGTTCTTAAGTTGCTTTCAATATACTATTTCCCAATTTACTTCGGTACCCCTTCTAATCCTACACCTAGATAAAATAGATCTGCTAATTATAACATGATTTTCAAACTTATAGTAAAGCAAGATCCTATGAAAAAATAACCATCTTAGGCTTCATGTGTTTTAAAACTGCTTTAACAAATTTCACAATGAGCCACAGAAACTTAGACCAAAGGCGGATAGATACCAGAATTCTAGAAATGATTAGTCCAGGTGTAAAACCAGCAACAGTGGGTACAAGTGCAGTGGCCAGGGACCAGACCAGGACTCCAAATTTGAGGACCTTCCTGTATCAACATATAACTAGCATTATCACGTTCAATTCTTATCAAAAAAAGAAAAATTGTATATGCATTAGAATAAAATTCAACTATGTGAGTGTAGCTCATTAAGAATATTGCGTCTCAGTGCATAGCAGCACAAGAATTGCAGAACTGTTTCACTTGAAACCACATAAAATCATAGTAAATTCACCAATTAGCGATCATCTCTTATTGACTCTTGCAAGGATATTGTGCTTAATGAAATAATTTTCTGGTTTATCGTTGAAATTACACAGCTTTTGGATTGATACACTAAAGGCTACATAGTCACTTCGAGAAAAAAGGTCTAGGTCACTAGGCCACATGTTTTTCTTGTTGAGCTAAGGCTTTTGAAGTCTGATTTTTGGACGAATCCTCATAGGGGGTTCCTCCTTAAAGAATTAAATTGTTGTCTCTTAGTTAATCTTCACCGAAGGTGTTCCATTGAAGGAACCACTCCTAGGTGAATTTTGGCACTGGAAGAGGGTCTCAAACAAGTGGGGAGGTGACTAGTGCAAGCACTCCAAACTTACATTTTGAATTAAGAAGGGTTTGATTAAGAGGTAATTGGTGTGGTAAAATGTAATACATAATTTCATTTCATTACAAAACTCTCAAAATTCAAATCTTTTTTCAATTTCTTTATATATATACATTTAAAAAACAAAAAATCAGAAAATCAAACAAAAACAAAAATAAATTACTAGTTTGTGCTTAATTTTCCAATTTCAGCTAGTTTGGCACTTTGGGTTTTGCTACAATTGACTTGATCAATTCGCCCAAGAAAGGTAGCAGCTTTGTGTGCGCAGATAAGGGTGTATTCCATCAAAAGAACATTGGCCTCTGTGAGGGGAGATGAAAACTGTTATCCACTGTAGATATTTTGATAATATAGTTTGTTCTATTTTCCTTTCCTGTCTTCTCGTGCGCAAATAAGTAAGATTAATTGAAATACTGAGCTGATACTTAGTTCCTAAGGTTTTCTAACGCTTTGCTCAGAAGAGTAAGGGCCCACTCTGAACGAGTCAAAGTGCTGTTGTCTATATCTCTTCTATTTTCTGTAATTAAACATCGCATTATGTATAAATTATTTCCTATTTCCTGATTGTTGTAAATCGCATAAGTATAAAAATATATCTTTGCTACTGAACACATTTTCTGTATTGCTGCAAAACAATCCCAATCACTAGATCAGAATAGCATGAAAGTGGGCCCACGGGGCTTTGGATTGACGGTGAATGGGTGTACTGTTAAGGCACTCCTTGCGATAGGTCAATGGTTCAAATCTCCCGTGGGTGCTTACCTACCAAAAAAAAGAATAGCATGGAAATGTTCAACTCTTAATTTACATTTGAGACTTGCATATATTTTTCACAACACTTCACAATCTTACAAACCCTGGCTGATGATTAAATGTACTATAAAGCCAGATTTTCTATTCAGAATTAATCAAATATTTAGGCAGCCTGTCACATGCATACCCTTTCTTAGTTACATCTCTTGGATCCATTATCCATAGTACTGTAGGATCATTATGGGGGTTTAACCATGTAACACTAACCTTAACATCATATTGGTCACACAACTCTAACATAATACATTCACATGTTATGAAACACAACGTTACAATAATATAAGTGGTCACATAATGAATATTATGTCAGAGATAATAATTTGCTCCTCCAAAAAGTTAATCAAACTCAAAACTAGTCAAATTTCTACTTGTACATGGGAGCCAGTATCTGCTTGTAGATCAACATTTTCAACTGTAGAAAATTACTCCCACATGTAGGTATGTACTTCCTACATGAAATGACGAGTCCAATGACAAAAATTTGAGTCCAACAACAGAAAATACTGGGCTGTAATAAATAGTTTTTGAATGCTTGAGCTTCCATGGGATATGGTTGAGGGGAGTCTCGGGATAGCTTGAACTTTTAGGACTAGATGAATTTACATGGCATCTTTAATGAACATTTAAACCCTCATGTCACTCGAGCAAAAACAAAAACGTTTTACAACTAGTTTGATCTAGAAGTGTTCATTCTACAAAGAAGGCATAGAAAAGTGATACATATGGTATGGAAAACACTCATAAATAAGTGTCTTTTAGAAGTGGGTAGCTGCATAAACTGTTGCATTCTACCCATGCAAGATGCACATAAATAAAAGTGATATGTAGTGACTAAAAAGAATCTAACTTAGCTTACCCGCCGGTCAGTTCTTTTGCAAACCACCCACCAGGTAATTGACTAAGAGCATATCCCCAAAAGAAAGATGATTGAACCAATCCTGCAGTTGATGAATTCCAACCTAGCTGATGTGACATGGGAATAATTGCAACACTGAGATTAACCTGCCAGGCAGAGGAATTGTGATAATGAGAACATTTTCTTATCTTTTTCCTTTATTATACATAGATGTGGAAAAAACAGAAATAGGTCGCCCTTGATGCCCTTAACTATCAATAATCAATAGTTTAAAACTCTCACATATGTGTTTGTATCCAGACACTACGAAGGGGACAAGTTCTAATGCACATGAAAATGAAGGACTAAATATAGAAGACTTCACTATACAACACTCCTACAATGCAGACAATAAAGCTGCAAGCTAGAGTATGCCATCTGCAACCCAAGTCAACTCATTACTGATTGTGCCATCCAAAATTTAATGTGTGAGAGTTGATAATAAAAATCCTTTTGCAACGAGAATCAACACCAGTATAACTATATAGTGTATGGAAAAGATTAGAGTTAGAAGTAAAAAAATTCTGAGATATTTGAAAACTATAATTATTTGTCATGTACCATTTCAGAATTTTTTTAAATGCTGAACAGAAAAACAAGTACCACCATAGCAAGTGTAACTCGATAGTTGTGATCTGTATCTCAATTCAAACCCCTCATGCTTATTTTACAACTTCAAACATTGCCATTATGTTGGCTCTTGTCAATCTTCAACAAGATATTTCTTAAAATGCTAAGAATAGTGGCTACACCCAAAACTGGAACACCATACAATGAAGTAACAAACAGAAATCAAGCCTCCAGTTTGACATCCTACATAAGTATGTCATCAAAGAGAATGTGTGTTGATGTTTGTAGCTCAGGCAGGTACGTTTGCACAGGCCCATGTGTCTAGGTCAGTGTTGATAATATCGGTATTGGCAAAATATTGGCAAGGGTCCTGAAAATATCTTTGGCAAAATATCAGAAAATATCGGCAAACGTAAAAAATGCATATAATATTCATTTTTTTCAGATTTTTAAACATATAAAGCAATAACAACATGGAATAAACACATTGGCACATAAATATGAAGAAATCGCTGATATATATGAAGTAGTGGATGTAAAGTACAAATGATACATCAAAGGCGATACCAAATCCCGCTGATCCCTGATACTGTCCAATCGATGACTCAAATGTGGAGAACCAATACAAAATAACATCACATATATAAAAGTATCTCATCATCATGAGTTATATGTAGCAAAACAAATAAAACTAGCAGCTAGCTATCTGATATCAGTGCCCTCTCCCCTTTTTACGGGAAAACATGATGGGTTGTTTGCCAGGCCTGCCCCTAGCAATAGAACACCCTGACCCTGCACCTAATGTCAAATAATGACTGCTGGGTATGGAATTGTGATCTCCTATATCTGTAGCAGATGGTGTTGACGATGACTCTCCCATAGCCTCGTCCTCCTCTTCCTCCTCCTCCTCCTCCTGTTGCTACTCCTCCCCCGAGACCTCCTCTTCTTGGTGCCCTTGTACTAATGGTTCCTCCTCTAACCATGTAGGTGACTCCTCCAAAATGGGCACCTCAGGTTCCACCCTCCACTAAGACAATACATCAATATTGTCTAAGGAAATGGCATCTGGATCCATTGGTTTCTCTATTTGCTTCACTCGAAGTCGGAGATTGTAATGCACTGTAATGTCCCCAATTAATAATTTTGCTAAGGGAATTCTCAATTTTGCAATTTTTTGAAGTTAATAAATATTTGGCATATAAACTTAGGAAAAGTGGGTGAGAAAGAAAAATTTATAAAGGTGCCACCCCCAAACATTAGAAAAGCCAAGAAATTCGATGGGAAGTGGAGAGTGGCAGCCACTCCAAGGGAATACGCACCCCTTTCAGGAATTTGAATTGGGTGAGAGAGAGAATTTGATGGGTGGAGCCCACAAGGATCATGAGGGATGGCTAGCTATAAATTGGAGGTGAGGCTCTCATTTTAGGGGCTTTTTGACATTTGATTATCCATTATTACTCTAGTTGTTCAGCTGAGTTACAAGTGTTGCTTAGCACAAGAGCTTCCCAAGGAGTGAAGCTCAAACTTCTCTTCGGTGGACCTTGAGTGCCACCCTAGTAAGGATTTCTATCTTTTCTGGAGGCTAGAAGAGAGCCATCACACAGCACTACGCCATTCTGGTTTAACTGGGATGCAAAGGTAGATGCCACACAGCCACTGTGAGGATTGGTGTCGGAAATTGGGGTCTCTATTGCTGCAAGGGTGTTCTTGATCATATTCCAGCCAAAGGAGGGAGATTTTGGGAGGCAAAAGGGGGTCCCTCACTACTGTACGAATTGTTGAAGCTTGCTACTGCGTCATCTCTCATAGGCCTACGCAGTTCTCTTGGGTGATTGTTGTGTGGAGTGTTGGTTAGAGGATTTAGGGGTTGAGCTGCTAGGATTTCATTTGGAGATTGTGGGGAGATTGCTAGCATTTTGGACCAGCAATTCTCATTTTCTGCTACAGGTGAAGCGTTCTGGTATTTGAGGAGAGCCAAGCTATTTGGGGCCGAATTTGGAGGGTCAAAACCAAAGAAAACCCTTTTGGGATTTTCTAGATTTTTGACAAGGATCACATCCCCAAATTTATAGAATTTTCTGGGCCGTTTTGAGGGGCCAAATCAGGGTGCCAAGTCAGCTAGCAGTGTAGAAAAATTGGGCCAGCGCAAATTTCTGGAGGGACAAACTATTGCAGTAGTTGAGCATTGGGAGATTGATCACCTGGGGCTTGTGGCTTGCCTTGAGCAAGCCCAAGTGCACTCCTTCCAATTTTATTGTGCTCCAGCAGTTTATTTATAATAAAATTGGTCATTTTGGGTGTTCTGAAGCATTTTTTTGTTCATGGGTGTTTGCTGAAATTTATTGTGTTGTTATTTCTGCGCGTCTTTGATTATCTCTATAAAATTTCTATTTGGAATATTACAGTGGTATCAGAGCATGATCTTCGCCAGCTGTGGGGGAGCTAGCAAGATCATGGAGGTTTTGGCCATGCATGCATAGTGACTAGTGAATTTATGGGCACTACAATGACGCAGAAAGGGAAGAGTACATAGGGGATCATGGAGGAGTTGGTGAGGCACAACCAACAGTTCCTAGAGAGGATGCAACAAATGGTGGGGATGTTGAGTCATACCCAACAGAGAAGCCATGTGCATGCACGCACAACCCAGCAGTACAACACCCATAAGTATGGCTATTTTGGTTGTCCTACCATGCCTCTTTTTTTGGATGAGCCAAAGGAGAAGCATATGTTAAGGACGATATCATCCTATAGACGCGGGCAGTTAGAGGGTGAGACCAGGGGGCATTTCTGCTAGTGGAGACCGGGCTTTAGATGTCAAAAGCTCGAGGACGAGGTTGAGCAGGAGAACACGCAGTATGGTGAGGGGCACACCAATATACCCAGTGTGGCACAGAAGTCACCATTGTTGGAGACCTCTTTGATAGCACCAGTTGACACCATGACTAAGAGAGTGGAGCATACACCCATAGAGCCATCTGATGATGTGGTATTCATCTTTGATGAGGTGCCATTCGTTGTTGAGGTATCCATTGATGAGGTATCCAAGACCGTGTCTGAATTTTCAGGTGATGGCAACCTACAACAAATTAGGGAGGTGTCGAGAGATATATCCATTAGTGAGGTGCTAATGCTCATAGAGGTACCCAGAGTCGTGACAAAGTTCTCAGACAATAGCTACCCGCAGCAGCATGGAGAGCACCTTGAGGAGCGTGAGCTACATAAGGATGCTATGCTCGATGAGCTACTTGTGGAGGGACAGCTCGAGACTCCAGTTCAACCCATGGTAGAGGAGGATGGCCAATCATCTTTTGCACCTGCCATCGATGAAGAGCAAACAGATGGGCTGGTGGCCAACAAAGATGCACTACTTCCAGACTCCAGTCAGTAGCTCTCTTCAAACTTACATATATGGGACCTGCAGCAATATTAGGTTGCCTCTGCATGTTGGAGGGAGAGTGCCTGAGTTACCTAGACAGATTTTATATGTTGATCGGGCCAGTGAGACGAGGCAACATGAGTTGCATAGGCACAACACTCGCATGATGGATTTTTTACCTACTCGTGGGTTCTTGCATTTGATCCCTCTCATGGGGTTGGGTGGCGAGAAGTATTGAGTTGGTACTTGGTGGAGTTGGCTAGGTTCTTGCATACATCCATGGTCAAGAGCATAGTTCGGCAAGGCCTATGGTTTGCCAAAGGGGTTCGAGGGCTAAATCATTGTTGGGATCCAGGTGAGACTCCCCATCACTTCAAGGATTGGATTAGTCATGGTACTAGCAAGATGGTGGATTTGATGATCAGACTCACCCCCATTTTCATATTCCCATCAGAGTTCTAGATAGCACCAGTGAGAGGTTGAGCTGACAAGGGAGCCGACAGACTCTGTGAGTCATCTTGGCATGTTGGTTGTGCGTGGGGTCATTGGATGTTTAGTGTACCCTGGCAGGAGGTTATCAGAAGAGGTGGCATCAGCAGGCCACTGGATAGTTCCTCATATGGAGAGGAGGATTTCCCATGGATATATGGGGCACTATGGTCACCAATGAGCAACACCCTAGTGACACCACCACAGGCACATAGGGAGATTTCTCTGTCAGATCTCTCAGGGAGGATTAGGAGGCGAGGTCGACTCATCCGAGAGTATGCAGATGAGAGGGCGGATATGGTGGCACTGACAAGATGTGGGTTGATACTTACAAACATAGCTTTACAGCATGGCACCCAGGAGTGTATATGGGCATGCAGTGATGCATAGCAATATGCAATGGAGCACGAAGGTGCACGGTGGTGCATAGTGGTGTGTAATGTCGCCCCAGGTTGTCGGAGGAGCATTCGCATCACAGTACATTACCTCATAGAGTTACGGACACATCAATATAGGAGGGATACCAATTGATCCGAGAGGATACAACTACATCTAGCAAGGTTTAGTGGTGCACAGAGACGCGCGATTGGGTGCAGTTGTATGCCAAGGGACACGATTATATATAGTAGTGTGTAGAGATGCACTGCAAACTAAGGGAGTGATACTAGCAAGGAGATTTCTTGACGAGGATGTCAGGGATGCCATTGGGATGGACATACCCAGATTAGGAGAGTGGATCAGTCACGAGACAGGCCAAGAGTGTACACATGGGTTCTTGATCAAACCCATCAGAACCCACGCATCTCTCACTCATTGGCATCGCAGGGAGTTGAGGAGAGCCTTGTTGTGTCCTATCGAGGACTGCTTTGTGGAAAGAAGGACCCAGGAGACTTGCTTGAGACAACTCTATGGGATTCAATGCATCAAGGGCGCGATATGGATTCCCCGATGGAGGAGCAAGGTCAGTACACAAGTTGGTAGCCACCGAATAGGAGATTAGGTGATCTTCTACAGGGGTGGTATACCATTCATCTCTGAGCTCACACTTGGGGAGTCGATTGTGAGGGAGTTGTATGATGCCCTTCTGACGAGACAATCTGAGGCATTACAGGAGCCTGAGGGACAGTGGATGGTAGACTTTGTCTACAGGAGGGTAGCTAGACTCCGAGCAGTATCCAGGTGTATCATCAAGAGCTGGGATAGTAGATTTCACTGCATGGTTTAGCAGGCGTAGGGCAGATTGGCATGCTTTGGACAAATTCGTGATACTTGGGGTCCACTTATGGTATACATACAGGGGTAAGAGATGAGGACCAGATGGGCTCTAGCAAGTCGTAGTACTACACAGCGGCAACCCATGAGGTGTGGGAGTTGTGGACCTCTGGTATGGTTATGGGAACCAAGGATCCAATTGATGTGGGGGGCACTCCATTAATTAGTGAGTACAGTTAGGATAGTCGATGATCTGGTTCATTATCAGGTTAACACATGGGGGATCACTGAGGTCTTCATCATATGGCAAGGCAGGTAGTTGTTCAGGATTGGGGTCAACCATGGAGTGATAGGTGCCGGCATTTCTGAGTCCCCTTAGCAAGTTGGCCATAGCCTTGATCATCACATATATTATGGTTGAGAGTTTCAGGAGATGAGGCTCTAGTACGAGCATGTTAGACAGATAGTCATGACTAGAGTGTCGCAGGGTCTACAAGAAAATTTCTTCCTGCGATGGGCTGGGGACCCTAGCATCACAATGCTAGACGATTCAACTACCTTTAGGGATGAGCTTTGTTTGATAGGGGGAGATCATTCAGAGCTTCCATTGGATTTTAGTGGTTTTTTATTGGCACGAGGCACTTCACCTGCATGGAGGGATGACCAATAGGGGGAGTTCAAGGGAAGCTCACGTGGGAAAGGATTTATTTCCAGAGGAATTGAATTGTATGTTCGGGTGACCACCCTTTGAGTACATGAGATGGATGACTCAACAGAGCATCTACACAGGGAGACAAGCAGAGCTTTATATGCTCGTGTTACTTTCTTTACTGATGGTATGCAGAGGGCTTCAGGTGCGTATACTAGGTTGGACAGTGAGTGTAGCAACAGATGCTTCACGTTGACCAGGACAACTTGGGGTCCTAGTATCGAGGGACTCCTTCATGACAAGATAGTGTTGGGGACTGGGATGACTCAGTGGCACATTTGGGACCCCGTTATCATTTGCAATAGCCATTTGGGTAAGCTGATAGAGGGGGTGCTTGTTCAGGCATTGCTTGAGGACAAGCAATTTTTGGTGGTGAAGACTGTAATGTCCCCAATTAATAAATTTGCTAAGGGAATTCTCAATTTTGCAATTTTTGGCAGTTAATAAATATTTGGCATACAAACTTAGGAAAATTGGGTGAAAAAGGAAAATTTATAAAGGTGCTACCCCCAAACATTAGGAAAGATAAGAAATTCGATGGGAAGTGGAGAGTGGGGGCCACTCCAAGGGAATACACACCCCTTGGAGGAATTCGAATTGGGTGAGAGAGGGAATTTGATGGGTGGAGCCCACAGGGAGCATGAGGGATGGCTAGCTATAAATTGGAGGTGAGGCTCTCATTTTAGGGGCTTTTTGACATTTGATTATCCATTGTTACTCTAGTTGTTCCGTTGGGTTACAAGTGCTACTTAGCACAAGAGCTTCCCAAGGAGTGAAGCTCAACCTTCTCTTCGGTGGACCTTAAGTGCTACCCTAGGAAGGATTTCTATCTTTTTTGGAGGCTAGGAGAGAGGCATCTCACAACACTACGCCATTCTGGTTTAACTGGGACGCAGAGGGAGAGGCCACACAATCATTGGGAGGATTGGTGCCGGAAGTTGGGGTCACTATTGCTATAGGGGTGTTCTTGATCATATTCCAGCCAAAGAAGGGAGATTTTGGGAGGCAAAAGGGAGTCCCTCACTATTGTACGAATTGTTGAATCTTGCTACTGCGTCATCTCTCGCAAGCCTACACAGTTCTCTTGGGTGATTGTTGTGTGGAGTGTCGGTTGGTGGATTTAGGGGCTGAGCTGCTAGGATTTCACTTGGAGGGAGATTCTGGGGAGATTGCTAGCATTTTGGAGCAGCAATTCATCATTTTCTGCTACAGGTGAAGCGCTTTGTATTTGAGAAGGGCCAAGCTATTTGGGGCCGAATTTGGAGGGTAAAAACCAGAGAAAACCCTTTCTGGGTTTTTCTGGGTTTTTGACAAGGATCACATCCCAAAATTTACAAAATTTTCAGGGCAGTTTTGAGGGGCCAAATTAGGGTGCCAAGTCAGCCAGCATTGTAGAAAAACTAGGTTAGCGCAGATTTATGGATGGACAAACTATTGCAACAGTTGGGCATTGAGAGATTGATCACCTAGGGCTTGTAGCTTGCCTTGAGCAAGCCCAAGTGCACTCCTTCCAATTTTATTGTACTCCAGCAGTTTATTTATAACAAAATTGGCCATTTTGGGTGTTCCGGAGCATTTTTTTGTTCATGGGTTTTTGCTTAAATTTATTGTGTTGTTATTTCTGTGCATGTCTTTGATTATCTCTGTAAAATTTCTATTTGGAATATTACATGCACATACACTAACTCATTGAGGTGTGAGAACTCAAACCTATAAGAGTGTCAAAAAAACTAATGATTCTTGACTCTTGACACTTGTGGGTCATAAATTAAAATTACAATAATCAAAGTTATAACAGTTAACGCTTTTTTGAGTGTATTTTCTCAAATACACTCCAATTACGCTCGCACCCTGACGAGCTATAGGTTTGACTTGGGATTCTTATGGTCATTTTTTGCAAATTTGGTGCCCTTGCACCATAGCTTCACCACCAAATATCTACAACAAAATAAAGAAAGAAAAAAACTTAAAAGCTTAAAACATAATTAAACTTTCAAATAAAACATAATCAAATTTAAAAAATCTACAATTATAAATCAATAAATTCTAATGAGTCATAACTTATCACTTATGTGGCATGAAGAGGGTCGTTTCCCGAATAGCATCATCAAAGCCAAATAGCTCAACACAATCTCGACAAAACTGTATCTCGCAATTGATTTTGCTACGAAGCTCAGGATCAGGTACCTTCCTATGAATACAGCAATGGAACCCTACCATCACCTCGCCATCAAAATAAAAGCACATTTCTATGAAAATGCAAGGTTGAGGAAGAGTGTTGCTACATGAATGGGTCAATGAAGCATCCTTGTCCACCGTGTTATATACCTAGGGGAGTAATATGGGGTACCAAGGGAGGTACCCAAGGTAATAATGTAATAATGGGATGGGCCATAGTAATAAATAAGGTGGTTAACCCATGTCATGTAAGGGACCACAAGTAGTTAATAATAATGTAAGGGGCCCATGGTATTAGTTGATGGTATGAGGAAACCATGGTAATGATGCATGGTATTGTATGTATGAGGCCTATATAGAGGCTAGAGACTCCACATGGAGAGACATGAAGGAAGAGAAGTATTATTGTATGAACAGGCATATGGCTTGTGGAATATTCTCCTTCCTTAAGGAGTGAATGTATGGTGTTGCCCTACCATAAGGGTTTTGATAATAAAGAAGCATTTCTATCTATTCAGATCTTGTTATTCTTGGGTTTATTTCTATTGTCTTATATTTTTGGATCAGATCTACAACAAGTGGTATCAGAGCTACAACAAGTGGTATTGTGAAGGAATATTGTATGAACAAGCATATGGCTTGTGGAGTGTTCTCCTTCCTTAAGGAGTAAATGTATGGTGTTGCCCTACCGTAAGGGTTTTGATCAATAAAGAATCATTTCATCTTATTTCTTGGGTTTATTTCCATTATCTTATATTTTCTTATCAGATCTATAATATTTCCGGGTTAGATCTACAACAAGTGGTATCAGAGCCCAAGAAAGTGCAATATATGAAAATATGAATAAACCCAAGAATAAGATAGAATAGAAATAGATAGATATGCTTCTTTATTATCAAACCCTTAAGGTAGGGCAACACCATACATTCACTCCTTAAGGAAGGAGAATACTCCACAAGCCATATGCCTGTTCATACAAGAATACTTCTCTTCATATCCCTCCATGTGGAGTCTCTAGCCTCTATATAGGCCTCATACATACAATACCATGCATCATTACCATGGTTTCCTCATACCATCAACTAATACCATGGGCCCCTTACATTATTATTAACTACTTGTGGTCCCTTACATGACATGGGTTAACCACCTTATTTATTACTATGGCCCATCCCATTATTACATTATTACCTTGGGTACCTCCCTCGGTACCCCATATTACCCCCTAGGTATATAACACACCGACTATCAATTGCATCCCATAAGCCTAGCAAAACCCTTGTCTGCATAATAAGCACGAAGTGTCTCCTTAGCAATATTCATGCCCTCATACAAATAAGCCATTGTAGGCTTCTCCCCATCTACCAATCTCAGAACCTTTACTATAGGTTCACTAACTAAGCACACTTCTCCTACTTGCCAAAATGTGTAGGTGTACACCATTTTTGCAATAGTTTTCCCATCTTGTCTCCTGTTGTATCTACAATCACGCCACTCATCAGAAACAAACATTTGCTTCAACTCAAACTGGCATCGAAGCAAAGATTCAAGAGTAATAAAGTTGGTGGCAAAAGATGTGATTGCAGGACACTGCAACTCCCTGTTTCTAGTGTATCTCCTCATGAGGCTAAGAACAAAAGTATGGTTATATATAAACTTGGGGATGCTCCTAGCCATATCAATCAACTGTTTTATAAAGGAGAGTTTCCCCATATCTTCAAGCAGCAAATCGAACAATGTGTTGCATTATCTGTTATGACTTGCACCACATTCTGCACACCAATCTCTTGGACGAACCCATCTAACAACTCACATATCAATGTTGCATCTTTTAAATGTGTTGATGCATCCATTGATTTAATAAACATGGTACCTTTAGGACAATGTACAAAGAAATTTAGAATAATCCTACCCTTCCTATCTATCCAACCATCAGACATCACTGTGCATCCAAACACCTCCCATGTCTGCTTCAACTCCGCCAACCTAGAGTTGATGTCCTGCTTTTCTTCTTGAAGGATTGGCCCCCGCAACTCTTGATATGTAGCACTTTTGTACCCTAGGCCCACAATAGCAATAGCATCACACATTTGCTGCCAAAATGGATTGCTTTTGGTGATGTTGAGAGGTAAGTTGCTCCAAAAAAGACACCTCCCATACCTCTATCTACTTCTTGCTTCTCTTTTTTTTTAACAAATGATTTTATGGAAGGTTGCTCCATGTTCGGCTCATGGAACAAAATAGGATGACCTCCCACTCCCAGTCACATCAACAGGTGACGTTGTGGAGCCCCTCCCACTACCCTCAGCCTCAAACTCGAAAGAAGATATCTTGAAAGATCTACCTGCACGTTCAGCCTTGTTTCTTTTTGCCCCTTCTTTCTTTCTATCTTTTTCATCAATTGTTTCGAGAGTTGTTTCTATAAAAGCTTCGCACTAGAAATCGTACAAAGCCCAACATCATTTTTAGGGAATCTAGCCAAATGGTATTTCAATCGCGTAACCCCTCCTCTCAGAAAAGTGGGCGAAGCTACTCGAACGAGAGGTCATGAGAACACCAGAAATCTCTTGGTTACTGTAGACCTGTTATTTGCACATACAACGACTAAGCACACAGGGCAACATGTTTTTGTGGTGTCTTATGATCAACCATGCTTAGTATTAGGCCGTAAAAATCAACAAAAAGAAAATATATGCAAATTTAATCTAAATGCAACTAATCTATCATGAGAAATATCATATGATGTTAGATCTAATGCGAAAATCAGCGTGCAATGCATCCTACCCTAACATGCATATAGTAAGGCTAATACTAAGCGTAATCATAAAGCCAACGCAATCAACATATCATCATATCAATATGCATATGCCTGTTAGTATGATTACTCGTGTGGCAAATCCCAAATCGAATGCGGACACAGTCACATGGAGGATGAAGCGGGTGGGAGGCAGGAAAATATGATCTCCACTAGAGGTAAAAGGAAGCCTTAGGAGAAGGAAAATAAGTCAACCTAGAAGTGCAAGGCTTTCCTTCCAAGTACACAATGGTGGAATGAATGATCACTCACAAAAACTCCCTATCACAATCCTTGTTTATAATATTATGCTTTGTAGATAACTCAAGGTCGTGATGAGAGGGGAACGAGCGGTGAGGGAAGGAAGGAGTGCAACAAATAGGTTGCTCACAATGATGGTGACATTGGAGACAGGAGGTTATGGAGTGATCATAATCATGAGGGTGCGTCAAAGGAGATAAAGTATATTCAATGAGGGGCTCTTCCTTGACACCATACTCAAAAGGGGGGAAAGGATCATGGTCACTTGAGATCATACGAAAAGGGGTGAGGGAATCACTTGTGGAAGACTTAAGATGATGAACAAGAGGAAAAGGCAAAGGGGAGGGTGAAGTATTATATTCAATGGGTTTTTCCTCCTCAAAATCTGAAGGTTCAAGCATTTTGAATGTAGAATCATAAGGAAGATAGGTGGGAGCCTTATAGATTTCATCATTATTAGTATCAAAGATTGAGTCTCCCCCAAAAGGAGGATCAATTACTTCTAGTTGCCCCTCTTCGTGCAAGGGAAAATAACAATTCTCCTTCCCAAGGGTATCGATGGATATGTCATCATACATAATGCTCGAGAGAAAGGGAAGACCAATCTCAACCTCATCCTCCTTGTCAGTGCCATAAATGGGAGCACAATCAAATTGAGGACCAACAATTTCCCATTTCTCCTTTTAACTGTGGAAGTAATCTCCAATGTCATCTTTCAAGGGGCCAATGGGATCACATTCCTCAAGGTTCTCAAAAGAAGATCAGGAGTAATATCCTTGAGAAATGCAAGGTTAGTCTCAATTTCACTTTCCATAGGCTCATCCTTCCCAACACGTGTTCTCAAAATCATCTTGTCCATCATGTGGACCCAATGAGGACTCATCCTGCTGCTCATCACTTAGATCCTCAAGGTTATCTCCAACCTCTTCAGCCTGACTAATGAGACCTTCTCTTTTGAGGGCTTCCTCTAGGCTCTCACAAGCAACTTCATTATATTGGAATTTCAGCCCCTTCACGAATTTGTTGATCAACTCGATAAAAAATGAAATGCTTTCAGGCTCACATGATTCAAGCCAACCTCGGTGCTCATACTCAATAGAGGCAATAAATAGCTCCATGAGGATGTCTAGATGAACCACATTAACCTCGAAAGCATGCCTAAGAAGTTTTGTTATGCGGCCAATTGTTGTGGATGGATCACCCTCAAATTGTGGCATATTTCACATGAACTTCCAATGCAGGCCATTTGGGTATCCTGGAACCCATGTGATATCCAAAGCACGAAACCACTCAGGAAGCCTTTTAAAAGCCATTGATATTTATATATTGATATCAAGGGAGTCACCAAGGTGAACTAAAATTGCCTTAACAAATGCTTGCTTCACCCTACAAGCATTGACTTTGAGGTTCAATGAAGAACTAGGGCTTTGTTCTTCCAATGGAGTCGCCAAAATGATATGCCAATAATGTCATATGACGAACAAGACACGTCTCGTGTCCCTGGCAACGGTGCCAAAAATATTACAGCCCAAACTCGCAAGGGTCCTAGGAGGGGTTTCTTAATAGAGAAACTACTAGATTGAGGGCAACAATGGAGCGATAGCCCAGTATCACCTCAGTTAAGGTTCCCTGCTCTTTACGGACTTTCACTGATGGGAGGAGACCCGATAGAATAAGGATCACGGAGATGAATGGATCAATGATAGGATAAAAGGTGATCCTGGAAGCCTATTCACAAGAGAGGCTCAAATTCATGGCTTGCTTGCTTGGAAAGTAAGATGAAAGGCTCTCTAAGAAGGGCTTAAGGGAATTTAGGGGCTAGGATTTGAGTATATGACTTGTCAAGGAGAATCCTAGACCCTAACATCCTTGTGGAAACTTGTATTCCAAGTGGTCTATATGGAATTATCTTGGAAAGGTTGTGGGACCGCACAAGACCAAGTGGACCCAGAGTTAGGTCAGGGGGATGGAATTGATCAACCAAGGGTGTGCTTGACCTAATTGAGGGGAAAAAGGGATTACAGGAAAAAAATTCTTTGAATTTGATGTAATAATCCCAATGAAGTCACTAGCCAAGGGAAACAAAGGATAAGAATCAATCTCTAATCTAGGGCTTGAAATATCTCAAGACCCCACCGTCGGAATGGTTTCAAATTTGGAAGGCTCCTAGGAGACACAATAGCGCAATAGAGGCTAGGAGATCGAATATTTTTTATGAGTAACTTGTGAGAAATGTGATGCCCTAGGTCCCTTATGGAGGCTAAGCCTAGAAGAAAGAGGGAGAGGTGATAAAGAATATGTTTTTGGTGAATCATGATCACCTATGGAGGACCAGTGCCTAATGCTTTTGGAGAAATGGAGTCAAGGAGATTCCAATGCTTGTGATGTTTTCACTTGGTCAAAATGGCCTATAAAACAATTTCGCATGGCAATTCGATCATGGACAATTGCTTCAAGGTATTTACACTTCGATATGCAATATGTGATGACTTATCAAGATAAAATTTCAACAAATTATCTCTAGGAACATTCACTTATTCAAACATGGCCCATGACATGATGCAATGCCAGTAAAAGACAAATTTCCACCATTTCGCACAAGAAAAGCAGCGAATTTTAGCCTCGTATAGCGAAAATCTCCGACAAAATGCATGTGACATAAAAAGAATGACAAAATAGTATTAAAGAGCACTTACATGTGAGAACAAGTATATCCAAGCATCATCATATGCCAATATAGAAGCTCTAAGACAAAAATGAAGAGATCCAAGCATCAAAATTCATCCATCCATCCAATTTCTTCCTCCAAAAGAATAGCGAAAATCTCACAAGAGATAATGATCCAATCCAAGTGATGATGATCAAATGATTCCAACACACTTCTATTTATACAATTCCTAAGGAATTCGATTTAGCTAATTAGGCCTAATTTAGCACCTAGAATAAAATAATGTGTGCAATAACACTAACTTTTGGTGACAAGCCCACCAAATAGATCAATAATACATGAATAAGCCTTAAGAGAATTTAGGGGCTAGGGTTTGAGTATATGACTTGTCAAGGAGATTCCTAGACCCTAAAATCCTTGTGGAAACTTGGATTCCAAGTGGTCTTTGTGGAATTATCTTCGAAAGGTTGTGGGACCGCACAAGACCAAGTGGACCCAAAGTTAGGTTAGGGGGATGGAATTGATCAACCAAGGGCGTGCTTAACCTAATTGAGGTGAACAAGGGATTAAACGAAAAAAAATCTTTGAATTTGATGTAATAATCCCAATGAGGTCACTAACCAAGGGAAACAAAGGACAAGAATCAATCTCTAAGCTAAGGCTAGAAATATCTCAAGACCCCACCATTGGAATGGCTTCAAATTTGGAAGGCTCCTAGGAGACACAATAGCGTTGTAGAGGCTAGGAGATAGAATATTTTTTATGGGTAACTTGTGAGAAATGTGATGCCCTAGGTCCCTTATGGAGGCTAGGCCTAGAAGAAAGAGGGAGAGGTGATAAAGAATATGTTTTTGGTGAATCGTGATCACCTATGGAGGACCAATGCCTAATCCTTTTGGAGAAATGGAGTCAAGGAGATTCCAATGCTTGTGATGTTTTCACTTGGTCAAGATGGTCTATAAAACAATTTTTCATGGCAATTCGGGCATGGACAATTGCTTCAAGGTCTTTACACTTCGATATGCAATATGTGATGACTTATCAAGATAAAATTTCAACAAATTATCTCTAGGAACATTCACTTATTCAAACATGGCCCATGACATGATGCGATGCTAGTAAAAGACAAATTTCCACCATTTCGCACAAGAAAAGCAGCGAATTTCAGCCTAGTATAGCGAAAATATTCAACAACATGCATGTGACATAAAAAGAATGACAAAATAGCATTAAAGAGCACTTACATGTGAGAACAAGTATATCCAATCATCATCATATGCCAATATAGAAGCTCTAAGACAAAAATGAAGAGATCCGAGCATCAAAATTCATCCATCCATCCAATTTCATCCACCAAAAGAATAGCGAAAATATCACAAGAGATAATGATCCAATCCAAGTGATGATGATCAAACGATTCCATCACACTTCTATTTATACACTTCCTAATGAATTCGACTTAGCTAATTAGGCCTAATTTAGCTCCTAGAATAAAATAATGTGCGCAATAACACTAACTTTTGGTGACAAGCCCACCAAATAGATCAATAATACATGAATAAGCCTTAAGGGAATTTAGGGGCTAGAGTTTGAGTATATGACTTGTCAAGGAGATTCCTAGACCCTAAAATCCTTGTGGAAACTTGGATTCCAAGTAGTCTTTGTGGAATTATCTTCGAAAAGTTGTGGGACCGCATAGGACCAAGTGGACCCAAAGTTAGGTCAGGGGGATGGAATTGATCAACCAAGGGTGTGCTTGACCTAATTGAGGGGAAAAAGGGATTAAAGATTAAAAAATTCTTTGAATTTGATGTAATAATCCCAACAAGGTCACTAGCCAAGGGAAACAGAGGACAAGAATCAATCTCTAAGCTAGGGCTTGAAATATCTCAAGACCCCACCATCGAAATGGCTTCAAATTTGGAAGGCTCCTAAGAGACACAATAGCGCTGTAGAGGCTAGGAGATCGAATATTTTTTTATGGGTAACTTGTGAGAAATGTGATGCCCTAGGTCCCTTATGGAGGCTAGGCCTACTAGAAAGAAGGAGAGGTGATAAAGAATATGTTTTTGGTGAATAGTGATCACCTATGGAGGACCAGTGCCTAATCCTTTTGGAGAAATGGAGTCAAGGAGATTCCAATGCTTGTGATGTTTTCACTTGGTCAAGATGGTCTATAAAACAATTTTGCATGGCAATTCGAGCATGGACAATTGCTTCAAGGTCTTTACACTTCGATATGCAATATGTGATGACTTATCAAGATAAAATTTCAACAAATTATCTCTAGGAACATTCACTTATTCAAACATGGCCCATGACATGATGCAACGCTAGTAAAAGACAAATTTCTAGCATTTCGCACAAGAAAAGCAACAAATTTCAGCCTAGTATGGCGAAAATCTCCGACAACATGCATGTGATATAAAAAGAATGACAAAATAGCATTAAAGAGTACTCACATGTGAGAACAAGTATATCCAATCATCATCATATGCCAATATAGAAGCTTTAAGACAAAAATGAAGAGATCCAAGCATAAAAATTCATCCATCCATCCAATTTCGTCCTCCAAAAGAATAGCGAAAATCTCACAAGAGATAATGATCTAATCCAAGTGATGATGATCAAATGATTCCATCACACTTCTATTTATACACTTCCTAATGAATTTGATTTAGCTAATTAGGCCTAATTTAGCCCCTAGAATAAAATAATGTGCACAATAACATTGACTTTTGGTGACAAGCCTGCCAAATAGATCAATAATACATGAATAAGCCTCTCAAGAGGGTCGAATGGTCAAGAAAGTGAGTCATTGGGCCTTCGAGGAGGCCTAATGAAGTCCAAAGGATGCCATAATGTAGGAATGGACTCCCATCATAGTGGACGAGGGGTGGCCCCTTGTTCTCCAAGCACAAACCTGTGTTGCTACCAAGTGGGTGTGGCAGCACAAGTTCACCCTCATGGGTCTCCAAATGGATCGAAAGTGCTTGTAGACCGTCTATAAGGGCAAAAATGATGACATAAGCTTTGCCTCTGCAGCAGGGGACAATCCTCTGGACCTTGGAACATCAGCGTAGTGTATTGTGCATCTATGGGGTCAGGTGGGCATGGTGAACCAGGTGCATCATCCTCGCCCAAAAGGTGGAATAGGAGCAATCAACGAATGTTGTTGGGGATCCATGAAGTAATCTCCACTATGGTGGAGGCCCATGGCTCTCAACGCTCACCTTACAAGTGCCAATGTGGCTCTCTAGAGGGCTAGGACCCCATATAGGGAAACCAAGCCCCAAATAGGAATCCAACTGCAATCCTACATAGAATCCATTGTGTCCCCTTGCCCTCCAATACAATAAATCATTAGAATAATCAAGTAAAAGAGCTTACAGGTGATGGAACTAGTGGGACACTTCATGGTGGCATACCCTTCCATAGTGGGCTTTTGGTATGTACAAGTGTCTCCAAGCTTAATAGGGGGTTAGCCAAGGACCCTATTATAGGTGGTTTCAACCTCTAGAGGGGGTGACATGTCTGTGGTACATACCTCAAATGGTAGGTGGTAAATGATATAATGATGGAACAAAGTGGGGATCAGGGAAAACATTCGGACCACATGTTAAGGAGCCAGAGTAGCTAAAATAAGGGAAGCCCACACCTGGGTATATGAGTATATGTGGGAGCAAATCGTAGTACATGAGTTACCCCATCCTTTGTTTTTCCACCCTTCTTCATATGCCTTTTGCCTTTAAATGATTTTTCTTCATTAATGCTTGGGGCTCCAAGGGATGAGAGCATGATGTGTAATATGTAGTAGTGGATACCCCCTTAAGGTGGAGCGGTTCATTGCCCACCAAGGATTGGAACAATCATGGGTTCCTTAATGATAGAGGGGGCTCATCTAGGGCCCATAGGAACCAGGATGATGGCCATGGATAAGGGGTAGAGCTCATGTTTGGCTTTTGCCCACGTGCTAAATTTACATGTCCCAACCATCTTTTGCATTTTGTGGTACATTTCCTATTGAGAGTGGCCAAATTATGCTTTTTCTTTTCTTTTTAGCTGCATCAAATTTTGGGGCATCGTTCCAAGCCCGACCCAAGGTGTGGACAAGGGGAGGGCAAGGCTAACCCTATGTGGACCCAATGAACACATGTTTGACACTCCTAGGTACACCTAGATGTTGAAACATTAAGCCCATGAAACGTGGTGTTGGAGATATTGATGATGTGCCTAGTGGACCCAGGATGCCCCTAGGCTTGCGTTGACACTGTTTGACGGGCATCACTTTTTCTCGCGCCTGAATGATGATGGTCATCCTTGTGATGATAGGGGGCTTACACATCTCTTTTGGGCCCCAACACTTGAGGGAGAGAGCGCCACATCACCCTCTTGCCCTTTAGAGGGTAACATTGGGCACCATGGATATGACGTCTTAGTATGGAGGCATTTTGGAGGTGTGCCCATGATCTAGGAGCAACATCTTGGAGCATGGACCACTCATTGGCAAACATGTCACTTATTTATGGCATTTGGAGCTCATTTGGAGGATGACATCATGCATGAGGAGGATTTTCTCCCACAACTGTTGGCATTTATGGCATTTTTGTTATGTTTTTGAGCGATGAGGTTGACTTGTAACCTCTATCTTGTGGAACACTTATAGTAAATTTGTCAATAGGGCTTCTTTAGTTGTATTATTATAAAAATGAGAGGGATAAGTCTCATAAGTAGGGACTCCCCTCATTTCGTTTGTTCATCATCAAACATTCTATTCTTTTCCTCTCCAAGAGAGCGTGAGCTAGTATTTTTTGCTACCATGGGCAAGATGTGATCTTTATTGGTGTGATTTTCATGCAGACGCGATTTTTGCATGGATACATTGCTCTAGGATTGAAAGAAGTGCCTTTTGTAGAGAATTTTATAAGTTTATTGCCTTATCAGTATCACTGATATTTTACATATTTAATGTTTAAAGTAGGGTTTATTAAGCCATGCATGTTTGAGCATGAACTAATTCAAATTGTGAAATTGCAGATGGCATTCCATGACTAAATGCTTGATTATTGTTGAAATCTTGCTTCATTATTGCACATAAAATTGTTCTCTCTAAGGCTTATAGGGAAACTCTTAATGTGCAAACCCTATATTTAATTTCTCCCATCACAAGAATAATAGTTAGGGTTTTAAAAGTACATGCCCCCTTACTCCATCAAGTTCCTTCCCTTGAAATTTTACCTTAAAGACTCCATTGAATCCTAGTAGGATAAAGCGTTGATCATCCATAAAATCCACTAAAATTTATCCTTTTTCTCTCTCCTAGATGGCTAGGGCAACCATTAGGTTTTCTAAGACATATTTGTGCATAAAAATGAAGTTTGAATGGATGGATGTGGCTCATTATTTAGGAAGTGCGTCTATTAGTTGTTTATAGGCAAAATCTAAAATAGTACATGGTATATTCATCCTAAATAAGGCTGACATCACTCTATTTCTCATTGTTTATGCATACCTAACAGCCATAAAAATAATTTCTCTATTCTAACCCTAGTCTCTATTGGAAGATCTTTGTCCTTTGTTGTTGAATATCATTCTAAGATCTTTTCTTCGACTGTTATATGACATTGAATGACTCATCATTGCATATCTTTCAAGCCCTAACTTATAGTAGCCTATCTCTTGGTCTAGGCATAGAGGACTTGAACCCTAGTATAGAAAAACTAGATCATCTTAGGTTTTGCCAATGATCTATCCAATAATAGACCTTTTACTCACAACCTTGAACCACAGCATTAGAATATTTTTTGAGTGATTTAGGGAAACCTCCCTTGTGGTTTAATTCTACTAAATAGCAAGAGAGAGATTTTTGAGGTGACAGTGACAACCCTTTCTCTTGTTTTCATAAGGTTTAGCGCCACCCAGTGAGGCTTTGCATAGGGCCTGCTAGATTTTATGGCAACGGGACATATAAGTGCTAGAAATTACTAAACTATGAAAACAATTTTAGTTAAAAATCAAAACTACGACAAGACAATTTTGGATAGCTAAAAATTTCGAAGTTAATATTACTAGCCTCTAAGCTCTCCAAAATCATAACAGGGAATACTAAGAAAAACCCTAGCTCCACCAAAGACACTCTAACAAATTAGCATCACCACTAGCACGTCCTTCTTGGCCTCACGTAAGGCGTCTCCTCTTATCTTCCTCCCAACAAGTACAACTTAGGGTTTAATGACAAACCCTTACTACAATGCCTCCTTTGGAATCAAACCCTAGCCCTAGATTTCAAGAATACACCATGAAACATGTTGTCTTAAAGAGAAATTACAAAGACAAGTGAATAAGAAAGAGAAAGAAACCAACACTCCTCTTACATGTCTAACCAGGTGCATACATTCTGAGCTTGTATTGTACCCCCTTCCTATTATAATAAAATGGCTTAGTTATGTGCAGATTATGGTGTCTTTCCGGGTGTTTAATATTGTGTGGAAATTTTGTGTTGTTTTTGTTATACATGCTTTGTTTATCACTATTAATTTTCCTTAGGGATATTACACATCCTATCTGTGTTGCAAGTGAGACCATGGCCATGATGGAAGTATACCTAACCATGGGAGTAAATGTCTCCTCGTAATCTATCCCCTCCTGAGAAAACCCCTTTGGCCACAAACTTCGCCTTGTATTTCTTGATGCTATCATCTACACCATGTTTGATCTTGTAGATTCAGCGTGATCCAACCATTGTCTTATCTGTTGGTCTAGGTACCACCTTCCAAACATCGTTTTGCATGATCAAGGTGTACTCCTCAACCATGGCATCCCACCACACATGTTGCCCTGCAGCCTCCTGATAGCTAGAAGGCTCGCTATCCACGAACTGACTTATCAATGCCATGTATTCAGTGTACGTGTCTGGTTGTCTCCGCTATCTTCTTCCCGTCCTAGATGTCCCCACAAACTCCTGAGCATCCCTGAGTGTATGACACAATATCTCTCCTTTTCTCCGAAAAACTATAGAGGGTGGAATTTGGACTTCCACATCCTTCTGATGCATCTCTCGTCTCTGTTGCTCCATGCTAGCATCCCTGAGTGTATGACACAATATCTCTCCTTTTCTCCCGAAAACTGTAGAGGGTGGAATTTGGACTTCCACATCCTTCTGATGCATCTCTCGTATCTATTGCTCCATGCTCTGTGAACTCTCTAGAACACATGTACCTGAGCCTGTGCTCGTACTCGTACTATCCTGTCCTTGATTCTGTTGTTCTAACCTTGGAGCTTCTATCTATTGCTCATTATGATTAATTGTTGCTGTAAATCTCCAGACCTCCAATATACCTTGTCCTCCATGAGTCGGGCATCACTCTTGACAATTATCCTCCTGGTCCATGGAATAAATATCTGGTATGCATTTGAAGTCTCACTGTACCCGACAAAGTACCCCTTCTCTATAGTCTGATCCCATTTGGAACGTGTTTCTCCTAGAATGTGATAATAAGCCAAACAACCAAATATTTTGAGGTGGCTAACATCTGGCTTCTTTCTTGTAAACGCTTCCTCTCGTGTCATCATTTCCAATGCCTTATGTGGGACCCTATTCTAAATATATATCACAGTATTGCATGCCTCTGCAATCCTAGTCATACAGCATGGCCCTTATTGCCTTTGATATGGCACGATTATTTCTCTCAGGAAACCCATTCTGCTACAGGTTGTAAGGAACCATCCAGTCCCTTATGTGGGACCCTATTCTAAATATATATCACAGTATTGCATGCCTCTGCAATCCTAGTCATACAGCATGGCCCTTATTGCCTTTGATATGGCACGATTATTTCTCTCAGGAAACCCATTCTGCTACAGGTTGTAAGGAACCATCCAGTCCCTTATGTGGGACCCTATTCTAAATATATATCACAGTATTGCATGCCTCTGCAATCCTAGTCATACAGCATGGCCCTTATTGCCTTTGATATGGCACGATTATTTTTCTCAGCAAACCCATTCTGCTACAGGTTGTAAGGAACCATCCAGTCCCTCTTGATGCCCTCCCTGGTGCAAAACTCTTGGAAGGATTTTCTTGTGTACTCACCTCCATTATCTGATTGAAGAACCTTTATCTTCCTGCTTGTCAAATTCTCCACAAGAGTTTTGAACTCTTGGAAGCAATTGAAGACCTCATCCTCCGTCTTCAAGAAGTAAATCCAGGTCTTCCTAGAGTGATCATCAATAAAGGTAAAAAATATGCATACCCTCTGAGAGATTGAATCGACATCGAACCACATATATCATAATGAATCAAATCTAATGCACCATTGGATCTTATGTCACTCCTTGGAAAAGTGACCTAAGCAAACTTCCCCAACACACATCCCTTGCACACATTGTCGTGCTCCGTGCTCATCTTTGGAACACCTGTCATTGTCTGTCTGAGCAACTTAAGTGCCCCATAATGGATATGGTCCATCCTCATATGGCAAAGCTCTCCATGATCTCTTGGATCATTGTTGCTTACCAGTGTCTTTGGAGTATCCATCTGCAACCTGTAACATTTGTTGCTCCTGAGTCCAATTATTAAGGGTGACTTCCACTCCTAGCGTTTTATCAACACATTTTGTCCTCCAAAGAGTACATTGAACCCTTTATCCTGTAGAATAGAAATGGAATAGAATAGAATAGAAATGGAAATTGAACCCTTAATCATAGCTTCCTTATATTGAAAATGAGAGAAGAAACCCATCCAAGTGAAAAATAATAGCTAGTTAGCTTGATCCTCGTCAAAGTAATCTCATCCATCGATTTCTCCTTGAAATGACTTGATCTCCACCTTTGATTTTTTATTTTTGAAGAAAAATTCGAATTTCTCTTAAAACCCTTTTTTATTAATCCAAAAAATAATATTTTGGACTAATATCCTCAAAAATTTCACTTTGACTTAACCACCAAGGTCCAAGGGGTCAATTTTTCTTACAAAATCCATTTTTCCCTTGGTGGGGGTCCTTCAAAATTTAATTTTATTTTTTTTACCAACGAATTTTTTGATGATTTTCGACTTGGAGAGAATTTAATTTCTCTCAAAAAAAAGACTCAAAATTAATTAATTTTCAGGCTATTTATTTTCTTTTATTTTTGCCAGAAAAATTAATTAAAAGACTTAAAGGGGATTAATTATTTTATCCACCCTAAAATATTTTAGCCATGGTGTCTAAATATGAGTAACCATGCACTACAATACTTTTACAAGATATTACAATTTAATTCAACCCTTAAAAGGGGAAATACACATTTAGATATAGACCCTCAAGACACTACCCAATTTTGCGACAAGACACATCAACTCCAAATGTCAAAATGCATCAAAGAGATCCAACAGCCAACTAAAGAAAAAGTGTGAACTTGCCAAGAAGGCCTAAATTCCCAAGTGTAGTGATGATCCAATACAAATGAAGTTGAGTAATATTTATTATTAGCCTATGAGCCCCCTAACATTATAAAAATGTGCAAAATACATGTCTTGGTCACAAGCTGGCCAAGTAGCTTTTACAAATTATGAATTAGCCATCCAAATGCTAGCCGAATTGATGACATCATGTTGATGTAGGGTCGTTGGAGGGCAAAGTCGAATCCTCTTAGTGCCAAAATGTGTGAGAGGGCTCCATAAATCATGAACTAGGGGATGGCCCCTAACTCTCCATGCAAGTCATCATGTGGGGCTCCAAATTGAGTTTAGGGCACAAAATTGGTCACATGGGTCTCTCGATGATATAAAAGCCTATAATGCTCCAATATTGAGGGCTTTGACGATGATGTTTGCCCTCCCATGTCTCAAGCAATGAGACAAACCTCCTCTGCCTTGAATCGACTGCCAAACTATGTGATCACTGCTAAGTTGGTTGGGGCACACTAGTCCAAGTGCACCATCTCATGAATAGAGTGGGGCAACGATCAAACTATTGAGGGTGCTAAAGGTGCCCATGGCATGAAATGATGCTCTGCACACGATGGGAGTCCCATGGCTCAACGCTTCCCCTAGGGATGTCAATATGATCCTTTGTGGATTAGGCCCCAATTAAGTTTCCCATCCCATGATGAAACCACCTACCAATTACATATAAGATCCAATGCGCTTCCTTGCCATCAAGTACAATAACTCATTAGTGCATCTAAGTGAACCAAGCTTGTTTATCAAGGGCACATTGAGACTTCATATTGGGCTTCCCCTACAAATTTGGTGCTTGAACTTGCAATAGTGTTACCTCCCTAGGTAGGAGTGGCTAATAAACAACCCTAATAGGTGTTCCCAACCCCTAAGGGAAAAGACAATTCCCTTGTATATCCTTCATTTGATAGGTGTCATGTGAATGATAATAAATGGATGGGGACACAAGGTTTTGAAGGCCAAATGCCATGGGTTCAAGAATAGCAATGATGAAGGATGTCCACAGATTTGGGTGTATAGATGTAGGAGGGAGTAATCATGGATACATGAGTTACCCCAGCCTTTGTTTTTCCACTGTTCTTTGTTTTCCTTTTGCCTTTTCTTGATTTTTTCTTTATATTACTGCTCGGGGGTCCAAGAAACAAGACCATGTTGTGTATGATGTAAACAGTGATTACCCCCTTAAGATGGAGCAATTCATCGCCCACTAGGGGTTGGGACATGCATGGGTCCCTTAATGATGTGGAGGCACTCACAGGGCCCTAGGAACCAAGATGATGTCCATAATAAGGGGTAGAGCTCATGCTTGGATTTTGCCCACGTGTTATATTAATGTCCTAGCCATCTTTTGCATTTTATAATATTCTTTTGTTTTGTTTCTTGCTTGTGGCCATGATATGCTTTTAATGTTCTTTTAGTTGCATCAACCCCTAGGGCAACATTTCCAAGCCCAACCCAGACATGTGGACAAGGGGAGGGGATGCGCTAGTGCTTTGTGGACCCAGAGAAGGAAAATGATGAGATAGGGCTTGTAATGTGTTGGGGGGAGTGAAAATGTGGATCGGGAAAACAAGACCATGCTACCAAAATTGGGGTTTCCCAAGTAGTGCCCTTCCTAAGCCATAGGCCAATAGGGGAGATCCCACGGGACTAGGATTAAGGATTAACCCCCCCCCCCCCATTTAAGGTGAGGGAACAAAACTACAATCAAAACCCTTCCTTCTTCCAAGTCACCCAATAATCCACGCCCAAGAGGCCCAAGGGAAAACAAGCATAAGCGCCTGATTACACAATGAAAAACATACCTTTTGGGTTGGGTTGTGCACCTTCAAACATATGCTCTCAACAAATGGGCGAGGGGACATATCACTGATGCAGGGAGCAGAGATCAAATGGCACAATGTATCGGCTACACTAGTGGTTGTTAGGGATTGTTGGTTGTTGGTTGAAGAGAGATCTAGGAGAAAAAATTCTCCTATAGGGCCACCCACTTTTGGTGGGTAACATTTCTTCTTATAATCTCTCGTTGAGAATTCAATAACCAAGACCTATTCTCGATTGATGGCTAATATCATCTAGACTCCATCAAACAGTTTTTCTACAATTCACCAAAGAGAAATCGACTTGTCTCAATTAATACTGATTAATTAGCCTTTTTCTCTAAGACTTAGGAAGATAATTGAAAATTGGTTAATAATCTAATTAAGACATTTTCCCTTAGAAAAAAAGAATGGTCTTAGAGAATTTTAATTCTCTTATGCACTTAGCCTCATTAACACCTCCTGAGACTCGAAAACATGTCTAAGCTACAAAATATAACACCATTGTCTTTTGAAAAGAAGCTACCACCCGTCTATCACACTCCTCCACCAAGGCATCACATCAAAACTCCTCAAAACAACTAAGAAGCTCACAAGTGGTAGAAGCCAATGTGACATGGCTAGAATACCTCCTAGGCTCCTAAGAGGTATACTTAGCCTCACTTAAGATCTAGGCACTCCTACCTGCTCTTATGCCTCTTGTAATATCTACGTAAGCCATCGTGGCTTTCTACATGATTGAGGGCATATCCATCTCCAACCTCGCCTCATCTACCTCTAGATCAAACTCATCTCTAACCTCTAAGTCAACCTCTAGAACAATAACCCCTTCTCTCTCCTCAATCTTTGAGAGAGAGTCCTATGAACTGGAAGACCTCACATCTTCATCAAACTTCATATCTCTACTTACCACTATGTTTTGTTGCACTAGAATGTAGATTATGTAAGTTGTATTATTGTCGCTATATCAAATGACATAAGATCTATCATAGCATCTCGAAGCTCCAAAGAATGTTCACCACTTGTGAATCCAAAGAAATATAACATGGGATCATCAACGACCAACCAAACTCCACCATCCCTCAAGTTAGTATCAAAGGCGAAAGCAATCAACATATAATTGCGAATGTCCCACTCATACCCTCAAAACCTCCCACAATGGATGGATCGACCTAAACTATTGCAACTCTCTTTCTTAGAAAATTTTAAAGTAAGAGTATCATCAAAGTCAACTCCCTTTGCCTGAGAGAATGTAACAACCCTATCACTATACTCCACAACAATCGCATCAGTTATAAACTTGGAATCAATCCTTAATTTCACAATTGGCTCTACACGTATCTCCATGGCACTTCACCACGCATGTTCTACATATGCCCCCTCAAAGTTGGAAGGATATTCTAGCTTCTCATTGGAATGTACAAGTGACACAAGATTAGCAAACAACCTATAAAGGCCACACTCTTACACTCCTCTAGCCAAAGTCCTTGGACTAGCTAGATTACAATCATTGATGGTGCATTGTTGTCCTTCAAATGCAACTTTACATTAATTATATGCCATACAAGAAAATAAAGGAAGATTATTCTTCATCCCAAAAAGAAATAAAGCATCACTAAATTAATGAAAGTCACCTGATGGCATCTAGAAGGAAATGGAGCTCTAAGGCATAAGTGCTACTCAAGAGTAAGCAATCTTCAACATGCAAGTTCATTACAAAACACCAAGGCTTAACCTTACACCATGCACCCCATATCTCCTGAAGCATCCCCAAACATGGTGTAATCACTTTCGAGGTAACCCCGAAAGCTAACATTATTTCCTTTTTCTTTTCTTTTTTTGCATATACCTTAAACATTTCCAGAAACGGAAAAACATTAGGTGACGGCTGAAATGTTTCATTTCAACCATGTTTCTCCTCTATTTCACTATCTGAAATAGGGAATAGCATTTTGAGGGAACTTTAGAGGCATTTCCCATAAGTTAGCTTGGACACTTTTTTTTAAATAGAAACAATTATATTTGTATTAGAAAAAGGACTACGGCCAAACTGTATGACTACGTAATACAAAATGAAAGGAGTTTTGACCAAAACCTTTTGATATAACTAATACACTCTTTTGCCCACAAAAATAGTTTGACCTATGTTATCATTCTTTCTACTAAATCGGTAGGAGTACTGCCAAACAAATTGACTTGAGAGCAAAATCACTCAACGATACATACTTAAAACTATAAACAAAAAGCTTAAAAATAATGGCCCTAGGGACCTTTTTCTACCCGTGCATGTGTTGCTAGATGGTATCCCACCTTTTTCTATTGTTCCCTACTTTATCTTTGACTAATTCTCAAGGGGACCCTCTTGCCAACATTCCTCTTTGACGCAACAGTGGCAGCTAAAATGAGATTCTTGTTAGTAGTAGAAGAAAGACCCATATGTTCTGTCACCCCATCCAAACAAGCAACCAGTATTCTCATCAACACCTCTATCTTACATGCTATTGCTTCTAGAAATGCATGAAGGCCTTAATGTCAACTATGCCTTGTGCTCTTTCCCTATCCTCAATATGTCATAAGTCCTACCAATCTTCTTCCCATATTTTTCATTTTGTGGCAAAATCTACCATGAAATCTTGCATTTTAGACATAAATTTGCAGCAACATTCCATAGCCCCTTTTACCATGTTTAGGTCACGAAGTGTATAGTTTGTGCTTACACAGTAACAATAAGTAAGCTTTTCCTAAATCTAAGTTGTGAAACCTTGAGAATTTAAAGGAAAAATCCACCAAAGACTAAATTTCTCCAACCCGTGC
Organism: Pinus taeda; assembly: GCA_000404065.3. NCBI lineage: Eukaryota > Viridiplantae > Streptophyta > Pinopsida > Pinales > Pinaceae > Pinus > Pinus taeda. Next base: position 59,466 of record APFE030725320.1, read on the forward strand.
ACAATACCAAACCTTTGACAGTGATGCCTCAATGGGTCTACGACCTGTCCTCTCAAGGCAACCTTCTACCTGAGGCAGTGGGACTCGAGGCTTGCAAAAATGAGAGTCATTCTTACATCAAGCAAGAACAGGGAGAACCAAAACTCAAGGCAGTATCCTCATGCATTAATGGAAACATTTTGTAACAAATATATGTTGCTTGTATATTGAAGGAAGAATTATTTATAAATGTGTAAATTTATTTATTGATAAATTGATAGAACGAATAAAAATGATGATACAATAACCCTTGTGATAGTTTATAGTAGTGACCGGCCACAAGGTGAAAGGGTACATGCCCCTTGACTTTTCGTTTAATTATTTAATTAATTTATATTTATATTAATATTTATAACATTGTTGTCCTCTCAAGTAATGCTTTGTCCTCAAAGCACAAGAAACAAGATTTTCTCTTGTTGGGCATGTCTCCCTGGTGAAATGAAGTTTGTCTATCTATGGGTTTGACTTCATTCACACTTTCAGTGTTGGTGAGGTTCGTGTGTATTGTTTACATCTTTCGGAGAGTGGAAGCTTCAACACCACATAGTTATAACTTATAGTGTTGTCCTTGCCAATTAAACTCCAAGAATTGTTCTTCAAGGTTTGTAGTATAGCTTCCCAATTGGATCAACCATTTTGTTGCTAGCACTATATCCACCTATTCAAGCAGTAGAGCATAGAGTTCGGTTTGCAGTTCCAACTCTTATATCTAACTTGACACCTTATGACATTTTGCTACTTCTTTGACCTTTTGTTCATTAGCGACCATCGCAATGAGGTCTTTGGTAGGGTACAAAAAAAGGTTTAGTCTTTTAGCAACACCAATGTCTACAATATATACAATTGTGAGTACTATTAGAATCTACAAGTATTATGAAATTCCTATCTTTTATGATTTCTTTAAGCTTCAAGGTATTAGGTTGTGGTTTCCTTATCATGGTTGTTTGTGGAGTTGTAGAGTTGCTTTCTTTTTTTCTTAAATGTTGGATCCTTTCCGTTCTGAGATGTGGTGGAATATATTTTGTAATCTGTGGTTGTAATTGGTCATTTGAAGTAATTATCTTTCCTTAAAGTTTGTTATATTCATGAATGATGACTTTCTATTTCGTTGAACGCATGAGATTGAAGCTAGTGATGTTTTTTGTGGTGTTTTTTGTGATGTTTTTTGTGGTGTTTTCTGTGATGTTTTTTGTTGAAGCTAGTGAATCTTCTTTAATGAATGATAACTTGATGGACTTGTTCTTTTGTTCAATTAATTTCACTACATGTCTAGCGTCCTCAACTGTTTTAGAGTTCCATAGCTTTATTTGACTATTGATGTAATCTTTCAATCTACAAATGTACATTTGTTAAAATTGGCAACCAGGGCAAAACTTCATGCGGGTCATCTTATTCATGGCTGATAATATTTCTATTAGATTCCTCTTGTCGAGAGGTGTAGGATTGATATCAAGATCATCCGATTCCGATAAGTATTCATGGAGATATAAATTTATTTTGATTATGGAATTATTATCAAGCCGACCTACAACTCATGTAGGCTCAGAAGCCCAACAGTCGCATCTATTCAAACGCCAACGTTGTGTATAAATATAGGAGGACTTTTCCTCATTTGGACTCACTCATCTCATCACATCTCTCTCTCTCTACTGCGCAGAAAAAAGTCCCTTCTCTACTGCACAGAAAAGGGTCTCTCTCTCACACATGTGAAGCCGGAAGCTGTTGAACCTGAAGCTACAACTGCAGATCCAAATTTTAGCCAGCGTTGACCATCAGATCTCCTCCTTAGAACTATGTTGTAGGTCCACCTGGATCTCCTATGAAAGCCGCAACTTTTGGTGGTGGAATCAAGTCAATCCAACGAATGGTTTGCAAGATATCGACTGCCCTAGTTTGAAGGAAGCTGCTGAAACTGAAGCTGCAACTGCAGAAGTAAAGTTTGACCTGCGTAGACTAGAAGATCTCCTCATCTGAACTGCGTTGTAGGTTCATTTGAACCTCCTCTGGAAGCCGCAACTTTTGGTGGTGGAATCTTGTCGATCCTATAATATTCCAAATTAGCCATGGCTAATTGGAATATTCGATTTTGCTCAATTTTTGCCTTTTATAGTCATTTATAAATAAAAAGGCGAGGAAAGGGGGACATAACTCACTTTTTGAATAAAATCACTCTCTAGTAGCACAACGTTGTAACTTAAAAGGGGAGCCAAGGGGGCCAAAAGACCACGTAGGGAAGGGGGCCCACGTAGACACTTGGGGGGGCTGCGCAGATGGAGAGGAGCACGTGGCAAGAGAGAGGCTACATTGGAGGAGGTGGGCCTTAGGGTTTTGAGAGAGGCCAACGCTATAAAGGAGAGAGGAACCTCCTCATTTTGTCATTCGATTATGTTGCATTTGAGCTAGTCACTTTGACTTAGAGCACGCTGGCTGTTTAGCCTGTCTGCAACACTATTTAGTGCATCGAGTGTCTCCGTTCAGAGATCTCACCCTTAGCCCCGGGGGACTACGAGTGCCTGCTCGGGCAAGGTAGTTCCATTAGTATTTTGCGGGAGGATCGATTCTTGGAGTTGAGGAGGAACTGAGCATTTTGATGACTGCGCAGTCTTGAGAGAGGAGGACGCAATCTCTTTTGGTGGGAGCTCCGGATTGGGTTTATGTGGAGGATTTGAGCTTGGAGATTGAGCAAGGGATCAACCCTTGCATATTGGAGGATTTTGGCAGAGTCTCGGGCAAAGTTTTGGAGGATTCTCTTCAGTGGTAGCGCAGAGCCTTGAGGGATAGCGTAGATCCTCAAGGGGGTGATTTTCAGGGGTCAGCGATTTTAGAAAAGCTTTTTGGGCTTTTCTGGGTTTATTGAGCAGAAGTTGATTCCAAAGTTTCAGCATTTTCTGAGGAGGGGAACAACCCCAAACCCTCATTTGATTCCAGCAATAGCAGCAGCACAACAGTTCTCCAGCAGCTTGGACGCAGTTCAGAGAGAGGCCATTTCCTTACCATTCTGAGTGGATTCCTTCACTTACCTTATGCAAGTCAAGGTGTTATCTTTCTGATCACCTCTTGTACTCTGTCCATTACTCAGTATAATAAAATGGCTTAGCATTTCTCTCCGCATTTCTTGAGTATCTGCTTATATTCCATGTATACATTATTGTATGTTGCACTACTGTTATTTTTATCTCTTTGAGCTTCCCGGCTACTATACCACTTGTGTGTTTTTCTCCTATACTGGTTGGAGTTTGCTTGTGTTTGAGGGATATCCCTGAAAAGGGATATTACAGTGGTATCATAGCATAGCTCTGGCTCAACCTGTGGAGCTAGCAGTCTATGACACCGAGGGAGAAGCCCTACATCTGTTACAGAGGTAGGAAATACAGAGATATTGAGCGTAGGTTGAAGAACACCTACGGAGAGGGAGACTGTGTTCGGGTGGTGGACACAAAACAAGAGGAGCCTATGGTGGATGCAGAGCAGGAGGATCCAATGGCAGATGAGGACGGGAAGAGATTTGCGGACATGCTCCTCAAATCAGTGCAAGATCTGTCGACGCAGATCGAGGTGATGGGGCAGAGATTCACGGCAGTGGAAGCTAGACAGCGTGAGAACCCACAGGTTTTCCAGGTTGGTGAGGGATCGGGTACATCCCACCATTATCCAGAGCAGGGTGCTACTCAACGTGATACTACTCAGCAAATGGCCTCACATGCCCCTACACACTCTACCATGCCCACTTTCCTACGAGCAGACACGGGGGCCGGAGCCAAGCAAGAGGCAGAGCCCGGTCATTTAGGCGATTATTTTGCAGAGTACCAGGCCTATGGGCAGGAGTTCAGGGATGCTCTCTCATTCAGAGACTTTGTTCAGCTCCAGCGGGATAGTAGACCCCGCGACCATCACAGAGGATACCGGCATTATCATGATGGAGACACCCACCACACAGCAAGTAGATTCCACTTGCCTACGTTTGATGGTTTATCAAACATTTCGACAAGGTCTTGGGTCGAGAAGCTGGACATCTATTTCCAGCTTAACCAGATGTCGGAGATAGAGGCCATCAAGGTGGCGACATTACATTTGGATGGCGAGGCCCAAAACTAGTGGTTCCATGGGATGGTTACACTCGACACTCCTCAGTGACAACATATGCCAAGTTCACCAAGAGATTGATGGAGAGGTTTGACTGGAGGGATCCAGAATAGCACTTTGTTGAGCTGACGAGGCTCAAACAGACCAGGAGCCCAGAGACCTACATTGCAGACTTCTTGAGGGTTTCAATGATGGCGCCAAATCTATCCGCGGCACGGAGGATCTACATGTTTGTTGAGGGGTTAGCAGAGCCACTTCAGGGTCTAGTCAAATCCACTAGACCAACCACACTCCAGGATGCTATTAGCAGGACCCGGGACTTACAGGATGCCTTACCTAGGACCCGGACACCTTACCCCCAGAGACAGGCTTTCCAGCCTAAGGGGAAGGATGTGAGGATTCCGCCTTCAAAGGGGAATCCAGGACGAGCACAGATTGATGATGATGCCAGGACGGAGCTGAAGAAGAAGCGGTTGTGCTTTACCTGTCAGGAGCTGTGGGCACCAGGACATAGATGTGCTGCTGGCAAAGCACATTTTATTGAGGTCTTCTCCAAGAGCAGCGGGCAAGAGGATGAGGAGGATGATGTGGAGGCAAAAGATAGTCATGTCGCGCAGGATCCTTTGCCACCTCCACCACCACCAGCAGGTGGTGTAGCTTTTACACCCACCGGAGGGGCCCTTACGGCATTGCGAGGAGTTCCTAAGTATTTGACGTTGCGCATACGGGGGACAGTACGTGGCTAGTGAGTATCAGTTTTGGTTGACAGTGGGGCAACCCACAACTTCATCGATGCACAGATGGTTGAGCGGAGAGGTATACAGACAGAGAGCTTCGATGGATTTTCAGTTTTGGTCCCAGGAGATCAAACCATGGTGTGTGCTCGTTATGTCCCAAAGTTATCAGTGACGATGGGCACCTACACACTGACTGACCACTTTTTCATGGCCAATATTCCAAACACCAACATGATACAGGGTTTTCAGTGGCTTATCACCCTAGGGAAGGTCACGACAGATTGGAAGGCCCTAGAGATGGAGTGGGATGATGAGAAGACAGGGAGGCATGAGAAGATACGGGGACAACACACATACCCGCCTCAAACTGTTTCGGCTCATCAGATGGAAGCAATCTTCCAGAAGGGAGACGTAGAGTGGGCGGTGGAGCTGCGAGCATCAAAGGCGGGGACTACAGGGCAGATGGTGCACCCAGAGATACAGTCCATCCTTGACCAGTATGCCACAGTGTGGGGAGATTCCGCCGGGACAGCCACCGGACCGAGGGTTTGAGCACACCATTGAGCTTGAGCAGAGCATACAAGCAGTGATCACCACCCCCTATAGGCATCCCAAGGCCTATCGGGATGAGATTGAGCGGGCCATTCAGGAGTTGTTGGCTCTTGGGCACATTCGGCCGAGCACGAGTCCTTTTGCTTCTTTCGTAGTGTTGGTGAAGAAGAAAGACTGCACATTGAGGATGTGCATTGACTACTGGGCCCTGAACAAGAAGACACTAAAGAACAGGTACCCCATACCCAGGATCGAAGAGTTGATGGATGAGTTGAGAGGAGCACGGTTCTTCTCAAAGATTGATTTGAGATCTGGGTACCATCAGATTCGCGTGAGGGAGCAGGACATTTCCAAGACCGCCTTCAGGTGTCACTATGGGCACTTTGAGTTTTTGATGATGCCCTTCGGGCTAACCAACGCCCCAGCTACATTCCAGTCCTACATGAATCACATCTTCCGCAGTCACTTAAGGAAGTTTGTGTTGGTGTTCTTTGATGATATCCTCATTTACAGCAGGACTTGGGAGGAGCATCTCCGGCACATTGAGACAGTGTTGCGCATCTTGGAGGAGCAGCAGTTCTATGCCAAGCTCTCCAAGTGTGAGTTTGGGTTGACAGAGATGTTGTACTTGGGGCACATCATAGGGGTGGACGGAGTGAGAGTCCATGAGGAGAAGATCAGGGCCATCAGAGATTGGCCGCAGCCGAGGAACGTGATAGAACTTCAGGGGTTCATTGGCATTTGTACTTACTACCGGAATTTCGTCAAGATTTTCTCACAGCTTGCTGCACCCCTGACAAATCTGACGAGGAAGGGGGCATTCAGTTGGTCGAATACAGCGCAGCCAGCGTTTGACAAGCTCAAGGAGGTTATGAGTAGCTGCCCAGTGCTTGCATTTGCCGGATTTTTCGCCGCCATTTGTTGTGGAGTGTGATGCGTCGGGAGAGGGGATCGGCGCAGTGTTGATGCAAGGAGGTCACCCTATAGCCTTTGAGAGCTGGAAGCTCCTCCCGCACGAGAGGTTGTATTCTATATACGACAAGGAAATGTTGGCCATTATGCATGCATTGGCCAAGTTCCAACACTATTTAGTGGGTAACAGGTTCAGGGTGAGGACTGATCACAATAGCCTCAGGTTCTTTTTGGAGCAGAAACAGCGAAAAGAGAGGCAGCAGAAGTGGATCAGTAAGATCCAAGCATATGACTTTGACATTGAATATGTCAAGGGTAAGAACAACGTGGTAGCAGATGCCCTTTCACGTAGACCAGCCACATTGTCTCTTATGAGCTTGGACACAGACTGGAGGGCTCGACTCTTAGTAGAGTACTCCAAGGACAGATTTGCATGTGAGGTTCTGGATGGGCAGGTGGTGGATGACAAGTACAGGGTGGTCGATGAGATTATCTACTACAGGGACCAAATCTTCTTGACTGAGGGATCTCAGCTCAAGAAGAAGATACTTCAGGCATCACATGATTCACCATTGGCCGGCCATAAAGGGTTTACCAAAACCTACAGGCCCATTAGAGAGACGTTCTCATGGAAGGGCCTCAAGGAGGACGTACTCTAGCATATCCGGGAGTGCGATATTTGCCAGAGGAACAAGGGGGAGATGAGCCATCCCGCAGGATTATTGCAGCCTCTTCCCATTCCGGAGGGGAAATGGGAGTGCATTTCGATGGACTTCATCACAAGGTTGCCCATGGTACAGGGCAAGGATTGTATCTTTGTCGTCGTTGATCGACTGACAAAGTACGCACATTTTTTCACCATACCCGCACACTACACAGCAACGCAGGTGGCCGAGTTGTTCTTCAGAGAGGTCTTCAAGCTACATGGTCTTCCTAATACCATCGCCAGTGACAGGGACATCCGTTCCATGGGCGGGTTTTGGCAGGAGCTTTTCCGGCTGGTGGGGATGGAGTTGACACTGAGTACTAGTTATCACCCACAGACAGACGGGCAAACAGAGATAGTTAACAAGTGGCTGGAGGGCTACTTGTGTAACTATGTCAGTGGGCAGCTGCGAGCATGGCTGAAGTGGCTGCATCTGGGGCAGTACTGCTACAACACTACAAATTACATGTCCATTGGTATGTCACCATTCTATGCTTTGTATGGATATCATCCTCTATCTTTTGTTGACGTGATGTTTGGTGCTAGCAAGGCTCCGAGAGCCAAGATTTGGATCCAAGAGAGTCAGGATATTCTCCGAGCTCTCAAGGATAATATGGCTACAGCACAGAACCAGCAGAAGCTGTATGCTGATAGGGGTCGGGTGGAGAGACAGTTTGAGGTAGGGGACTTGGTCTACCTACGATTACAGCCATAGCGACAGTCGTCACTAAAGCAGAAGGGAGCTGAGAAGCTCAAGCCCCGCTTTTATGGGCCATACAAGGTGATACGCAGGGTTGGACAAGTTGCATATGAGTTGGAGCTGCCCCAAGGCAGCAAGATTCATAACGTTTTTCATGTATCATGCCTGAATAAGGCATTGGGGCAGCAGGTGACAGTGACAGATGAGCTACCACCCACGGATGATGAGGGGCATTTGGTGTTGCAGCCAGAGGCTATTATTGATACCAGGGAGAGGCAGCTACGGAGCAGGACGG
>APFE030725322.1:0-24979 GCA_000404065.3 Pinus taeda
GATGAGGAGGATGCACTTGGTCCATCATGCCCAACCAACCACAGGTCTAGAACATACACTTGTCAGATGATTAAGGACTTCCACGATGATATGACATCACCTACACCATCATCCTAGCCCTTGAGGGCACCCTACAAGCATCTTCAATTTGTTTGGAGACCCATGAGGACGCTTATGTGCCCCTAAATGTCATTTGGAGCACCACATGTCATTACAAGTGGCCAACCCCTTGCCCACTACTTTTGAAGGCCATTGTCTTCATTATGGCACCCATGACCTCATTAGGCCTCTTAGAGGGCCGTATGGCATGCATATATTATTATTTGACCTATTGATAGGCTGATCTTTCATTTATGAGCTAGTTTGGTGGGCTCATCACCAAAAGTTTTATTATTAGCACATTATTTTATTTTTTGGGCTTATGTAGGCCAAGGAGGTTAATTAGAACTCTTAATATGTGTATAAATCCAATTGAGGTGAGATAATTTCTCATCATCACTTTGGATTGGATATCTCTCTTCTTTAGAGAATTTCACACTTTTTTCTAGAGGATGAATTGGAGCTTTTATGGACGAATTTGGATGTATGTTTGTTAGTCTATCGTCTCTTGGAGCTTCTCTATTGTCATTTGTGAATGGTTGGATATACTATACTACATGTAAGTACGAAATTTTGTTGCTATTCTTGTTACTTTTTGTCATATATGTTGGACTAGGATTTTCGTTGTTCTAGGGCTAATTGTTGCATGCAGTTATTGCTTAATATTGTGGAATTTTATCTATGATAATGTTCTCTCCATATATGGTCCATGTAGTGTGAGCCAAATATCCTAGGGGTAAAATTTGACCTTGATAATCCATTTCTTTTGTGCATTTTAAGTATAAAAACTACAAGATTACTTTCACTTGACCTGGAGGGGTTTGTAAAGTAATTTTGAGGCCTCCTTGACTGGTAACAAATAAATTTTATACATAATCAACATAGAGTCCATTATCCCAAGGATTAAGGCACTGATATACCAACGGTGGTCACCAAAACTCTTATTCTTCCACCTTCTCCCAAGACTAGCCACATTGGGGTGCCTAGGGCATCATTTTACTGACAAGTTAGCCACTAAAAAAATTAGATCTCCTAGGGTATCCTACATTGGACTTTCCTCTAGCCCTCCTCCAAATTTGAAGACATTCTGACAATGGAGTTGGGAGAAAGGTCAAGCCCTAGCTCCGGGATCAAAACTTTCACTACCATCCTTAAGGCTAGCATTTCCCAAGGTCAAACATGTATCTTTGAGCAATTGTATTTTTTTTTTATCCTTTCCTCACCTTTTCTAGGGGAAGAATATCATTGATTCCTACATTCCTTCCTCATATCCTAGACTGGGTCCACTTGGCCCCATGTTGTCCCACTCCTTTGAAAGACCATTCTTTAAGAACCATCTGGGATAACAATTCTAAAAGGATTTCTAGGGATTGGGAAACTCCTTCACATGTCTTATCCCATAAAACTAACCCTCAAATCGTGTCTTCCTTTCCCTAGATTACCTAGTACCTTGCTTACAAAGCAAGTAATCTTTATCCTTCAAAATTCTGGGAAAGGGATAGTCGGGTCACTCATATCCGTTGATTTACCCTTCAATAGTGACCTCACACATACCGAGTCTCCTCCCATTGATGAAATTCCGTAAATAGAAGGGAGGCTTAGCTGAGGTGATAGTGGGCTAAGACTCCATTTGTTGCCCTTCGTCTAACATTTTCCCTTTATGAATTCCCCTTAGGTCCCTTGCTAGTTTGAGCAGTAACACACACAAAAACAATAAATCTAACAACTCCAAACACATAAATTCATACATGCCACTCTTAACTTTTTAGCAAAAGCATTCATACAACATGAAATTCCAAGTGTAAATACATAATATCCCAACTATTGATTAGATGCATGAATCAAATCTAGCCTTCTATGAAATGTGTGCATCCTAAGGAATCATCACTATTAATGCTGATGAGAAACTCATCAGTGAGCTATTGAATGATGAAATTTCCCATACTAATTCATTTGTATTGAATCATGAAATTTCCCATATGAATATTTTGATCTTCAAAATCTCAGACTATCAAGACTAATTACTCCAAACCAGGGTTGTGGGGGTGCCTCTCACCGCCTCCACCAACACTCGCTCCTGAAGTGTGCTCTGAACGAAAGCGCTCGTGGAGTAACTTAGAGAGCGCACTCCCAAATCTCTGCCAGAACGATTTTGATGCTTGGGGAGTGATCAGTCCCACCCTTTGAAGCACCTGCACAACCAGGAAAAGGAATTTTTTTGGACATAAATGAGAGAGGCAAAAAAAGAATAAAGGCCTCCTTCCTTTTGTTTTTCCACGATCTTGGGTCTAGGATAGAACCTTAGAATCTATGACGCTGCCAAACCAAGAATCACAACGATACTACTTTTCACAATGGAATATAAACAACCGTAAATCTACTAGTGCACAAAATATGGACAAATTTACAATTTTCAACCCAACTTCATTATATTAATCAACATATAATACAATAATCTAGGGCTCCCATACTAGGGATAATGGCCCTCATACATCCATTAATACAAGACTCAAAACTAGGGCTTGGTGTCGGTCCATTGACAACCAATTTGCCCATACAAGATACACTGACCATCTAGATGATGTAGCATGCTCTCTCATCTCCTCTCGGTTATACCTTGTACTTACTCGATCCCACAGCTCCTGATTTGTAACTCCTTCCTCTATCAATGCTCCAAGTCCATCTGGCCACTAAACCTCAACTATCAATTTTCTCACTAGTTTTTCCTTAGTCCATGAAGGGCACAACATGTCGAGTCTCATGTTGAGTTGTTCACAACTTTATTTGTGAACAACTCTCAATTTGTCCACTGTTGCTCCTCAGCTACTCAAGGACTTCAACCCACTATGGTCTTCCTGCGCTGCTTTAATGAAGACCAACATAGGGCACAGGGGGCTGCCACCTATCACTACAAGATGTCCATATCCCACAATGAACACAGTTAAGGATGACTACACATCATCTACTATAGAAGTCCTTCTCCACATACAAGTCTAGGGTTGCTCAATTTCTCCTGTGGTTTGTCAACCCTTGAACTCAACAACTACCACTCTAGCAACCATCTAGGTCCATGAAGATGGTGCACACTGGGCTTCAACTTGGGCACTATCACGATGTCCTCCAACAAACCATAAATTCCCAATCCATGTCCACACTTGGTCCACTTTCACGCTACCCTCGAACAGTCCACAAGTGACCAATCCTTGTTGTAGCATCTGCTCTTAGTTAGGGCATCCAAACATCTAGGAGACCCTTACACATGGCTGCTAACAGACTCAAATATTCCTTTGCACAGACACCATCCACGTACAAGTCACATCAACTCAAGAGGACTAACATACCTCTACTCTACAACTTCATGCTGCTCCTCTTAACACATACACTATTGTGGATGAACAACTCATAGGACGATCACAAAACTATCCCATACACCAACCATCCAAACTAATCCAAAACTAGACCCAACACAAGGCAAAGTCAACATTAAACATATCTTAGGTCTAAGTGTCACTACTGTAGAAATGTGATCATGTTAGGGCTTGTTGTAGCTCCACATCAGCCCATATTTGTTGCTTCACAGGTCCTTCTCCAGGTGCAACCCTTCTCTACAAACCTTCCCTCCCCACATGCCAATTTTCTTTGTACAAACTAGCCCTAAAGAAGCCCTCACAACCACCTCTATAAGGAAATAAGGTCTGCAGTCTATTCTATTCCATAGAACAACCTTTTGACCCTTTATCCAAGTCACACACAAGGCCTGCAACCTTCTATGTTCTCTCTGCTAGGGCTGTGGCTTGATCTGGGGTAGAGAACCACACTAAAAACTACACAAAACAAACCTCCACATCACCTTATCATCTTGTCCCTACTGTAGGCTAAGCTATCCCTCCAAATAGTCACTAAATGCAATAGAATGAGCCTTTCCTCCTTCGTTGAGGTGCTTCCTAACCTGTGGCCAATTTGAGGATGCTTTCCTCCAAGAGCAAGTTGCTCCCTTCCTTTTTTCGTTGCCTTGTTGTTGCACAAATGGATGTCACATAATGCCTCCACACATGAGCTATATTTACACTCACTCATGTGGCTCCAACGTCTACCCTTTAGGGCATGAACAATTGTCGTTAAGCCTTCTTAACAATAGGTCAACTTGACCAACACTTGAGCAAACCTCTAATTTCAAAAATTCATAACTCCATTTCTACAACTCAGAATCAAATGATTTTCAATGCGTCAGAATCATCTCGACGTGCACTATCATCCTCATCCATCACATGTTGAAACCTCTCCATAGTTTTGTTCCTAACATCGATGGGTGAAAAACCCCAAGCTTGGGTTTCAAGCATAGTTTTAAAATTCGGCCGATTCGAAACGGAAACGGCCGAGTTGATCCGTTTCATTGGCCAAAACTGTGACTCGATTGAAGAAACGGTTCAGTTGGCCGAGTCATGGCTAACTCGGCCAACTCGGCCATTTCCATATTGACTCGGCCGAGTCATAAATAACGGCCCATAACTCCATCCAAAATAGTGATTTAACATTTTTTTAATGAAATTTTAAGGTGTTTGCTGATTGGTTTGGACTCCAATGTGTTTTATGAATTAGCTAAATGTTATTTGGGGTCCATTTCCCCCTCCCAAACCCTATTAAACACACTGAAATGCTCTCTACTATTGATATGCTATTCAAATTTCATGGTAATGTTAAATTCTTAAAGTAAAAGTGACATTCTCCTTAATCTTCATTTTCATCATTTTACTTAAATTTTTAACATTACCATGAAATGACTCAGGATGTTTGAGAGTGGTTTCGGCCTCATTGGATTTCATATGGAGAAAGTAGAATTTTAGATTTCATTCAAAATCCAGCAGACTTATTAGTTTTTCAGGATTTCAGGATTTCAGGATTTCAATGTTTCCATTGAATTTTGTCATGTATTAGGGTATGGAACTCGTATTTAATCAAGAGCACCACTCCCTCTATGTACCTTGATGTTAGTGACATTGGTTGTCAAACCCCTCTGGGATTCACTCCCAAACCAGGAGCTTCTGAAAATGTCGCTCCCGCTCCCGTTTCCGCTCTCGCTCCCCACTTTCGCTCCTGCTCCCAAGTAACATTGAGCCAGATGATGTTGGCAACTCTAGCAGTAACCAGTAGTACTGGTCACAGACTTTTGTTGTAGAGGCCATTTATAGCCTCCTTGGTTATGTGTTTTTGTTTTGATCTCTATATCATCATCATGTATGTATTGGACAATGTATTGGGTATCATTTTGATATAATGGATATATTCATGAGCCTACTTTGATCATACGTTCTCTCCTATCTATATTCTAATGTTGCGTGTTTAGAAACATGAATGAAAATCTTTAAAATTATGTGTTTTTATAAAAAATAAATATTTAATGTATTTTTTACAACGACCAAGTCATTGAAATCGAGCAGGCTGAGTCGATACCAAGTCGGAGTCAGAGTCGGAGTCGACCCTCGGCCGAGTCGGAGTCAGAGTCAGAGTTTTAAAACACTGGTTTCAAGCCCACAAGGCCACTTGTGGAGCTTCTTCCTCCAAACCCTCGATTCTCAAGACTTGGAGTACCTCCCAAGCTACAAAAATCAACACTTCCCTCCCACTTAACATCATTTTATGAGTGAGAAAGATTGAGAGGTTTTGAGCCATGATGAGATTGTGGGAGCTTGCAATGGAAATCCATTTATATAATGATGATAAATGTTATATATTTAATTTTGAAATTTTGAAACTTTAAGGTTGATGAAAATCGAGATGTTGTAACTTGTGGAGCTACGGTTGATGAAGATTATAACTACTAGATGATTGATGTTATATAGTTTAATCATTGTTTTTATCTTTTTTATAAGTAATTCATCATTCCACACGTTTTTGTTGACATATATACATCAAATTATATAAAAAATGTATATTATATAAAAAATATTCCCAACCTAAAAGATTTTGAAAATTATCACTCTCATTCCCGCTTCTTCTCCCACTTCCAAGCGCCGTTGATCGAAACACATAAATCCATGCATGCCACTAGACTTTTAACAAAACATTTATAAAGCATAAAATTCAAGTGTAAATAAGTGATATCCAATTCATTTGTAAATAAGTGATATCCGAACTGTCCATTAGCTACGTGAATCGACTTGTCACACATGATGTCTAGACACTGCAACAACGACTCAGATCAGGGGTTGTCTGTGATCCCCAATCTCTCAGTTTGTCTCCCAACAACAGACTAAGGGGGTAGACCCTACGAAAATTAATGGAAAAAGGACTAGTTGGGAACCAACCAATCCGAGAGACACAGTTAAGAGACCAACTCATTTTAGATTAAGCAAGATTTTACAAAATTAAGTTAGATTTAGACGATTGATATTAGTGCCTTATGGAATCAACTATCTTGCATTAAGTTTTTAATATTAATAATATAGATAGTATCTTGCACTAATTTTTTAATATTAATAATATAGGTAGTGTAACCAAATTTTTTAATATTAACAATATGTGTGTCTCAAAATTGTCTGAAAATAATGAAATTTTGGCATGATTTTGTTAAAATTTGATAATTTGAATTAAAGTGGTCAAACTTATTAAAATTCCCAAAAAAATAATTTAGGTTATAAGTGACCATTTTATTAAATTGGTTAATTTTTTTTATGTTTTTTTTTTTTGGGAAAATTTGGCTTATGGATTTTATCACTTAAAAAATTATTAAATTCACATAAAAATTTAGATTACAGCAGTAAAATGCCTGGAAGTTCATGGAGTTGAATTTTTGACCCCAAATTTGACCACCAGCTAGACAACACCATTTTAATATACCACCGCCGGGCAAATCAAATAAACACGCGAGAGCGTAGGGCGATGTATACGTAATTCATACAGGCGTGGGCGCGTGTATCTACGGTCAGATTGTAAGATTTTGAGATACAAGGATCTAGATATGCAAAACAATAAACAAGCTTGCAAGAGAAGGAAGGAAGCAAGCAAGAATTGAAAAAAAGAATGAATTGATTCTACAATATTGGTTTAGAATAAATACATAAAAGCAACTAAGTTAAGCTTAGTTGTGCATGCAATAACTAAAGCTAACTAAAGCTTGTACATGCAAGCAATAAGTTAACTGGAGCTAATCTAGATGCATGTACACTTAACACAGTTAGTCTAAGTGCATGTACACCAACACCCCCCCTTAAGCATAACTTAGGTGAGTGTGATGCAAAATGAATGAGTCCCGGCAACACGGCCATTTTAGGTACCCATATACAATGTATTAAAAAAGGAGGAAAGAGGGAAAAACCAGTGGGAAGAAAACCCCCCCTTAAAAAAATATAATGCGGAAGTAGAGAAAAGACAACTGCTAGGCAGTCGTGTCCTTCACCCCGAGACGATCTCGCAGGAATCGAAACTTCTGCTCAGTGAAAGTCTTGGTGAAGATGTCAGCAATCTGCTCTCTGTGATATTCCTCTGATTCGAGTTCTGTGGCGCCCGAGGGGTGTTGAAGCAAATTCCATTTGGTGAAGGCAGGAAGCTTGCCGGATAGATTTGCGAAAGAAGCAGAGAATACTTGCAACTCCGGTGCAGACCAAATTTTGTCAGGTAGTCTGCGGCTGAGAGGATTGTGCGAAAAATTTAGGTATTGAAGCCGCGGAGAATTGATGAGCTCGACAGGGATTCCACCTGTGAAATTATTCATTGACAGGTCCGCGAAAGTTAAATTGGGAATCATTCCCAGAAGACCCCGGGGTATTGAGCCGCTCAACTTGTTACCTGCCATGCGGAGCCGATAGAGTGAACGACATCGAGCGAGGCTGTAAGGGATCTCACCTTCAAATCCATTGGGAAAGAGTATGAGCTTGAAAATCACACCTTGCGCACAAAGATCCGGCAGAACTGGACCCGTGAAATTGTTGGTAGAGACGTCCAGCCAATGCAGGTTCGAATCCCTCCCCAGCCGCTCGGGCAACTGGCCGGAAAACGAGTTGTTCCAAAGGAGAAACGACTCCAGGTTCCTCAGGTCCGCCATCCCTTTCGGCACGGTTCCGCTCATTTTGTTGCACATGAGGCTCAGAAAATTCAACTTCTTGAGTTTTGGAAAGCTCTCTGGAATTGGGCCCGGGAGAAGATTGTCCGATTGATCCAGCGACTTTAGCCCGGTGATATTGCTCAGCTCCGGAGGAATAGAGCGTCTCAGAAAAATTCTGAAGATAAACATTGAGTTAAGCTTCTTGAGGTTCCTCAATTCCGCCAGCAAAAACCCTAAGAGACTCGCATCGGCGATGTCCAAGTACTCCAGCGCGGTCATATTGCTGAGCTCCCGCGGAATCCCGCCAGAATAATGATTGTAACCAATTTCCATATGGCGGAGACTCTGCAACTTGCCCAACTTGGGAGGTATAGGTCCCGTGATCGAATTCCTAGCTAAGTGGAGAAACCTGAGATTAGAGCCAAACGACCCATATTCCGCCGGGATGGATCCCTCGAAGTAGCTGCTCGCCAGGTTGAGCTCCTGCAGAGAAGAGAGCCTCGCGAATTCCACAGTGGAAACATTCGCCTTGGGCTCCAGGAAGCCGTTGGGATAGTAATCCGCAGCTTCTATGCGCAGGTAATGCTGCTGCTCCGATGCCTGGCTGCACGATGGCTCCAGATTGCTATAACACCCCTGCGTCACGTCCAGGTTTTGGATCTCGTTAAATTGATCCGGAGTCCCGTAGCCAGGGCAGCTACACTGCCCGGTGTCACAGATGCCATAAGGCCCACAGGCTTTGGGCAGAATGCAATTCTTATTTGATGGGTCCAGTCCGAAATCCGTGCTCCATTTTGTGGCATTCATTTGTCCCGGCATGGGAGAAACCCTGTAGATGCGAAGGCTACCATCGGTGTCTAGTCTCAGGAACCTATGCTCGCTTTCATTATAGAAAGGAACCATGGGTACCGACACAAGTTTTCGATTTGAAGGTAGCGGAACCAAATCCCAAGTCTGGTTCTCAATGAGAGAGTTATATTCCTCATCCATGGCGGCTTCCCATTCAGGATGCCCATTTGCTTCTGCATAAGTTTGTGGATCAAATCCATGCATCATATAAGCATGCATGGTCATGGATGGCTCCTTAGCTAAGAGTGCTTGCGGATCTTCCTCAAACAGAGGGATAGAGGCAGGATCATCAAGCATATCACTCATGCTGGGCCATTTTTGTGTTGAAGGTGGTCGAGAATCTTCCGAACTACGTGCGAAAGTATGATCTCGATGTTCAACAAATGGTGGTCTAACAGGGGTCACAGGAAGAGACTCATCGTCATTAGAATGCTGGTTTGAAGTTTCATCTGCATACTCATCAATGAGTGGTGATGGAAACTTGGTAACAAGTTCATCTACTGGTGCATGCGAAATATCTTCGTCAAACTTTACACTCCTTTCTTCATTTGCATGCGTAAGTGGCAAAATAGAATCAACTTTACTGTGACCAAGAGAAAAGAGAAAATATTGCCATATTTCATCCTATTTTCCAAACAATCCTTCCAAAATTTTCCATACCTCATTTGGAGTTGAACATGATTCAACATGAAATAGCAGTTCCGAAGAAATAGATAAACATACGATGCCGAAGGCCTCGTCCATGCGATTGAAATATCTTGATTTCTCTATTGCTGATGTTGGTTCAACTTCCGTTTCCATGGTTATTCGAAATAAGCCTCTACTTCTGAGATGAAGTTGAATCTTTGGCTTCCATTCGAAATAATTATATGGAGTGAGAATTGCGGATTGTGGAAACTCCAATTGAGACTCCATTCTTTGTTGTTGCTTCAATCTTCTGAACCTACAAATAAAATTGCTTGTGCACTGATTAAAAATCCCTGTGCTCTGATACCATGTAAGATTTTGAGATACAAGGATCTAGATATGCAAAACAATAAACAAGCTTGCAAGAGAAGGAAGGAAGCAAGCAAGAATTGAAAAAAAGAATGAATTGATTCTACAATATTGGTTTAGAACAAATACATAAAAGCAACTAAGTTAAGCTTAGTTGTGCATGCAATAACTAAAGCTAACTAAAGCTTGTACATGCAAGCAATAAGTTAACTGGAGCTAATCTAGATGCATGTACACTTAACACAGTTAGTCTAAGTGCATGTACACCAACACAGATGACGGGCTAGGTGCTTGTGTATTTTTTGCCATCCCTTCTCCTCTGCATGTTATAGCAAATACTGCGAACGGTTAGATCTGCATTTTGTAGCTATGTGAGAGGTACAAGGACGTCAGAGGTTCGAGTCTCGACGGACTGCTTTCTCGGCATGCAAATGTAGGGAAAGTTTCACATCTTTCGCAAATTTCCACATGCGCGTCGGTTTCATTAAAGAACCACCTCTGCTCGATCTGCATTATCAAAACTCTGCATTTCGGTTCAGTAGAGAATAATGGTAAAATAAATTTGCATTTTTCTTTAGGGCCAACTTATTTTTAGGTGCAATAGTGTTGAAAAAGAGTTCTTACATGGCTTTCTCGCAGGCAAAACTTACAGAAATCGGAGACTGCGACGACGATTTATCGAATAATTTGTCCAAGAAAAGACAACGCTGCTCTGGAGTTCGTCCTTCAGCATCCTCTGGGTGCGTGAGGGAACAGAAATATAAAGGATGTAACACACACTGCAAAAGCTCCATGGATGAGGTGAGTTAAGGTTCTTTTGCTTAACATCATAAGAGTACATGTATCTATACACCACGCTTGTCTTCTGGTCCTTCACTAGTTTTATTATTAAATTAGTGAGGTTTCTCTATCCGAAGTATTATAGCGTATTGTTTAATTATTGGAATTTTGTTTATTAACGCATTTTTGTTATTGAAAAGTTACGAGGTTAATTTTCTCAAGTTTAAAGTTTTCTTATGTGGTTAGGAAGTTGATTTTTTTGAGTCAAGGAGTCAAATTCCCTAATTAAACCTATTAAAAGTAATGTAAATGCCAAAAGTAATGTCTATATATTTCTCGTAATATTCCATAGACAAAATAGTCACCCATCTCCCAACTCAGTAAACCACATTTTAATTAAAAAATAAAAAATAAAACACTCCTTACCCTCTTACAGCTGACATATCTCTTACCACATTCCCTTATTGTGTTTTCTGTCTCACACAAGAATTCGTTCACACCCTTGCTCTGTGTGTTGTAGCGTTCCAATGATTTCGATACTCCTGAAAATGTTCCGAAAAAGCATGGGAATTCCATCGGGGGCTTCGGAAATGTGGTGCTGTACCTACCCCATCCCTTTACGAAATGGGAATCTCCCTGGGAACCTTCCTCATTTACTTAATACATTAGGGACCCCTCAGAGTACTCTGCAATAAACCCTTCTTCTCTATGCAGTTAAATGAGTAAGTAAACATAAAAGCATGAAAAACCGTAAGCTGTTTCATTTATATTTTAGCTGTCATTTAGAAATTACCAAATTTGAATACATTCTAATGTGGAGTTGGGAGAAAGGCCAAGCCCTAGCTCTGAAACTCATAGGATGATCACAAAATTGTCCCATACACCAATTGTTCAAACTGGTTCAAAAATAGACCCAACACAAGGCAAAATCAACATTAAACATACTTTACATCTGAGTGTCACTGTTGTAGAAATCTGATCTAGTTAGGGCTTGTTATAGCTCCATCAGCCCATATTTGTTGCCTCACATGCCCTTCTCTAGCTACTGCCCTTCTCCACAAACCTTCCTTGCCCACACATTAATGTTCTAGGCACAAACTAGCCCTAAATAAACCCTGATTGCCACTTGTGCAAGGAACTAAGGTCTGCGACTTGTTCTATTCCACAGAACATCCTTTCGACCGTCTGTCCAAGTCACACACAAGGCTTGCGGCCTACTTTGTTGTCTTTGCTATGGTTGTGACCTCCACATCACCTTTTCCTCTTGTCCTTGCTGTAGGATAATATATCCCTCCAAACAATCACAAAAATGCTACAAACTTAGCCTTACCTCATTCGTTGAGGTGCTTCCTAACCTGTAGCCAATCTGAGAATGCTCTTCTCCAAGAGTGAGTTGATCCCTTCCTTTTTCATTGCCTTGTTGTTGCACAAATGGATGTCGCAATTCCTCCGCACATGAGCTATATTTATACTCACTCACGTGGCTCCAATGTCAACCCTTTAGGGCTTGAACAATTTTCATTAGGCCTTCATAAGACTAGGCCAACTTAACCAACACATGTGCAAACCCACACTCTAACTTCAAAAATTCATAACTCCATTTCTACAACTCGGAATTGGGTGATTTTTGATGTGTCGGAATCATATCAATGTGCATTATCATCCTTATCCATCACATGTCAAAACATCTCCATGGTTTTCTTCCTGGTGTTGTTGGATGAAAAATCCCAAGCTTGGGTTTCAAGCACACAAGGCCACTTGTGGAGCTTCTTCCTCCAAACCCTCAATCCTCAAGGCTTGGAGTACCTCTAAAGGTACAAAAATCAACACTTCCCTCCCACTTAACATCATTTTAAGAGTCAAAAATATTGAAATGGTTTGAGCCATGAGGAGATTGTGGGAGCTTGCAAGGGAGATTGGGGAGCTTCCAAGGGAAATTGAAGGTTTCTATATGTGAAAGCTTGGGAAATTAAAGGCTACCAACACCATTGGAGAGCCAAATAGGTATGGAAAACAACGATAGACAAAACACACTTGTGGAAATATGTTGTAAGGCTTGGAGGAGGGAAAGGGGTGGAACCACTAAATTTATATCCCTCCATTGTAAATCTACTTACATAGATTCATATACCCGTGTCAGAAATTATCTATGTGGGAAAAGGCCATGGGATGGAAATAAGAAAATAGGAATTAAAACTTGTGCAAATGTTCCAACACAACAAAGAGCCAAATATATAAGGGAAGAGGAGCAAGCACAATACAAATAAAAAAATATCAAAGGGTGAACATGACACCACTAGCATACATAGAGCAAGAACTCCATCGAAATCCACCCATGGTAATGAATTCATAATCATAGGCACCAAAATCCCTTTAAGGCATATAACAATATTAAAAATCTCTTATCAAGGTTATAGGAATAACGTGGATGCAAAAATTTTCCACGTTTTCTTTACATGTGGCATACCATTGAATTTTCTTGCTTCACCTTATTGGCATGAAATGGTTGCCTCCATCAACGATGCCTCTAAAGGACACAAGTTCCCAGGGTATGACAAAGCTAGAACTGTGGGACTTTATAGAGAAAAAGAAAAAGTAAAAAATTCTTTGGGTAAATTAACAAATGTTTGGAATGAATACAGAATATTCATTGTATCTGGTGGTTGGACAAATGTAAAAGGCGAGCCATTTATAAGTGTTCTTCATTTGTATACTATTGGTGCAATCTTCCTTTCATCTCATGACTAATCAGATAAGTTCAAGAATGACATCAACATTGCAGAACCATTATTATTAATTCAAACAATTGAAAGTATTGGTCCATACAATGTCATCCAAGTCATTACTAATAATGCTTCTAATCGTAAGGGAATGGGTGTAGTCATTGAGAATGGATAACCCAACTTATATTGGTCTGGGTTTTTGGTTAAAACAATGAACCTTTTGATGCATGACATAACTAAGATAAAGGAACATGAATAGAAATGTATTGGTTCATTGTACAAGAAAGGAAAGTACATGTTAAGATTTATTACCAGTCATAGCAATGCCCATGGCCAGTTCTATAATCAGTCAAAGTTGGAGCTATTGAAGTTACAAATACTAGATTTGCTAGCTATTACCTCACCTTCAAGTGCCTTTTGAAGGTAAGACAGGCATTGGCTAACATGGTATCAAGTGAGTCATGGTAGGAATTAATGGATAGGGTTGCAACCACATCTAACAAGGAATATTTTCAAGAGTTGGAGGACATTGTTCTGGACAGTCAGTTTTGGGGCAAGTGTGAAGTATGTTTTGGAGTCCACCAAGCCCTTTTATAACATGATTTGTTTCACAGATACTAATGCACAAGTGAATGGCGAGATGTATGAGAAAATGGGTACCATGTTAGGGCAAATCAAAGATATTTTCCATCCAAAAGATGTCATATTGTATGATCATATTCACAAACATGTGGTCAAAAGGTGGGATAATCTTAATGTTCAACTTCATGCCTTGGCATATGTCCTTACACTAAAATACTACTCTCCATTTTGGTTGGCCAAACCTACACGTGGTGGTGGGGTTAGGAGAAAACCCCATACATATTCATAGGTACAAAATGGGTACATGCTAGTATTAGACAAGTTAGTCCCTGATAGGGAGGATTATGCTAGATTGCATGGAGAATCAAGAAAATGTTTCAATCAAACTAGAATGTTTGGTTCTTTGCATGCAATTGATGATAGAGATAGATTGTATCCTGTTGAATGGTGGAACATGTATGGATTTGAGGGGCATTTGGCAAAATTGGCAATTAAAGTGCTTTCTTAGGTGGTTAATAACTTTTCTGCAAAGAGGTGTTGGAGCACCTATATCTTCATCTACAATGTCAAAACAAACTACCTTAATGAAAATTGGGAAGAAAGGTTTGTTTTATGTAAATTACAACATGAGGTTGTTGACACATTATTGTGAGTGAGCTTGATTTAATACATAATATATCAGTTGGGACAACAACAGAGAGGAGGATAATTTAGAGGATGGAGCCTTACATTTATAACAGTCGGAAGTAGAACTTTTGGATGATGATGATGAAGTAGCATCAACAAAAATGCCACCCCCTTCCACTAGTAGTTCTCAAGTTGCACTAGCTTTGTTGCCATCTCCATTTGCAACATTGATGGAGGTTATGCTCCTTTTGGTTCTGGACGTGGCCCTCAAACTATGTGGGAGGAGATTCCCCTTGTTCATAGATCACGAGAAAAGAAATTAGAAGTTTCTTGTGGAAAGAAGAAACTTTAGTAGATTATAGCTTTAGTTGTCTTTTCTAGTTTTCTAGTGTTATTTATAATGATTGTCTCTATCATATTTATTATGGTATACTTTGTAAACAATAAATGATGATTTTAGTTTGAAGTTGGCAATTATAAATCATTGGTAATGAATTATGAATATGTTGCTTCGTGAAAAGTTTCATTTCATGTTTGATATTCTTCATTATAGTTTGATAATGGTTACAAGTGCAACTATAGGGATGACACATGTTATATATTGAATTTTAAAAATTTGAAACTTTAAGGTTGATGAGAATCGAGATGTTGTAACTTGTGGACCTGTGGTTGATGAAGATTATAACTACTATATGATTGATGTTATATCATTTAATCCATGTTTTTATCGTTTTTATAAGCAATTCATCATTCCACACTTTTTTGTTGACACATATGCATCAAATTATATAAAAATATATATATTATATAAAAAGGTTCTCAACGTGAAAGCTCTTAAAAATTGTCGCTCTCACCCCCACTTCAACTCCCACTTCCAAGCACCCTAGATCCAAACACATAAATCCATGCATGCCACTACACTTTTAACAAAATATATCCAATTCAATTGTAAATAAGTGATATCCCAATTATCCATTAGCTACGTGAATCAATTTGTTGTCGCACATAATGTCTAAGCACCGTGACAATGGCTCAGGTAGTCTCCATTTAAGTTGTCTCCCAATAGTAGACTAAAGTGGGTAGACCCTACAGAAATGGATGGAAGGACTAGTTGGCAACCAACCAATCCCGGAGACAAAGTTAAGCGACGAAATACTCGTTTTAGATTAAGCAAGATTTTAAAGGATTAGACTAGATTTAGACAATTAACACTAGTGCCTTATGGGGTCAACTATCTTGTTAAGTAAATTTAGAACCAACACTGGATGGATAATTGTTGCTTTAATTGGATCTTGCTTTAAATTTTTAATTGCTTTAATATTAATAATATGGGTAGTGTAACCAACTTTCTTAATATTAATAACATGTAGAGTGTAACTAGTCTCAAATTTCTCTGAAAATAATGGAAATTTTAGCATGATTTTGTTGAAATTTTATAAAAAAATTTGGAAGTTGGGTTACAGCTGTCAAACTTCAATATTAATTTGGGTTAGAGCGGTGAAACTTATTAAAATTCTATTAAAAAATAATAATTTTGAAATTCTATAAACAAAAAAATCAGTGGTCTTTAGTGGGACTTTTTGGAAGTTTTTCCGGTCTAATTTCTTTAAAATCCAGTTAGGAATTTATTGAAATCACAAGTTTGATGGGAAACCCTGCACAAACCAAGTGCCCTAGAGGTTTTTCAGGATTTTGAATCCATATATACAATCAAAAAATCAACTTAAATAACAGAAATCAATAATTCACCTCAAAATTTTTGCCAAATTTAAAAACTAGAAAGTTCAAAAATCCCACTGAAACAACTAAAAAAAATAATAATTCTAAAAAAATGGTTTACAGCTATCGATTTTATTAAAATTTCTTATTCTTTTTTTTTTTTAAAATTTGGCTTATGTTAATGTTCAACCTCGTTAAAATCACTTAAAATTTTGTTAAAATCACATAAAAATTTAGATTCAGCGGTCAAACTTCAAGGTGATTTTAAATGCTGGGAAGTTAATGGTACTGAATTTTTGACCCAACGCCTTTTTAATATACCACCGTCGGGCACATCAAGTAAACACGCGAGAGCGTAGGGCGATGTATACCGCAATTCATACTGGCGTGAGCGCGTGTATCTACGATCAGAATGACGGCCTTTGTGCCTCTATATTTTTTGCCATCCCTTCTCCTCTATCATTTTATGACAAATACCGCGAACGGTTAGATCTGCATTTTGTAGCTATGTGAGAGGTAGCAGGACGTCAGTCTCGACGGACTGCTTCCTTGACATCCAAATGTAGGGAAAGTTTCACATCTTTCGCAAAGTTCCACATGCGCGTCAGTTTCATTAAAGAATCACCGCTGCTCAATCTGCGTTATCAAAACTCTGCATCTCGGTACAGCAGAGAGTAATGGTAAACTAAAATTGCATTTTTCTTTAGCGCCAACTTAATTTTAGGTGCAATAGCGTTGGGAAAGAGTTCTTACATGGCTTTCTCACAGGAAAACATTATAGAAATCGGAGACAGCGACGACGATTTATCGAATATTTCGTCCAAGAAAAGACAGCGCTGCTCTGGAGTTCCTCCTTCAGCAACCTCTGGGTGCCTGAGGGAACAGAAATATAAAGGATCTAACATGCACTGCAAAAGCTCCATGGATGAGGTGAGTTAAGGTTCTTGTCCTTGTTTTCTAAAATATTTGAAGTCATAATAAGGTGGTGCCGGAAGTCATCATAAGAGTACATGTATCTATACAACACACTTATCTTCGATTGCTTAATAAAATTAGTGAGGTTCGACCATGCTAAGTATTATGGCACATTGCTGGTTTATCCTAATTATTGGATGTTTTTTAATAAAGTATTTTTGTTATTGATTAAAGCATTTTTGTTATTAAGAGGGGATGAGGTGAATTTTTTTAAATTTACTTAAATTTTGTTCTTGGAGCCAATCTCTTCTAGGTTACGTAGTCAAACTCTTTAATTAAACCTGCTCAAAGTAATATGGGTGTTAAAAATAATGTCCATCTGCCTGGTATAAATATTCTATAAACAAAGTGATCGCCCATCTCACAGCTGAGTAAACCACATTTTAATTAAAAAAAAAACAATGATAAAACACTCCTTACCCTGGTTACAGTTAGTTGACATATCTCTTACCACATTCTCTGATTGTGTTTTCTGTGTTGCATGAGAATTCGTTCACGCCCTTGTTCCGTGTGTTCTGGCATTCCAATGATTTCCATACTCTTGGAAATGTTCCGAAAAGCATGGGAGTTCCCTCGGTGACTTTGGAAATGTGGTGCCTGTACCCACCTCATGCCTTTACGAAATGGGCAACTCCCTGGGAACATTCCTTATTTACTTAAGTACATTAGGGACTCTTCAGAGTACTCTGCAATAAGCCCTTCTTCTCTGTGCAGTTAAATGAGTAAGTAAACATAAAAACATGAAAAAACCAAAGCTGTTTCATTTAAATTTCAGCTTACATTTAGAAATTACCAAATTGGGCACTGTTAGTTGTCTCTGTGTCTTTCAAAGCCGATTTCAATTGTTTCAAGGCCGGATTTTTCAGATAGCTGTTTGAAGCGTCTTTCTCTTTGGAGGTTGTTGCACTCGTCATTTTAACTTTTTCAGGGGTTGCAAACTTCTCCATCTAGGTTCTTCTGATTTATTGTAGATCTGGTTGGTTAAATCCGTCATCTCGAAGGTCTCTGCAGTTTGTATCATGTGCATGGTTACAGAATACGACCGCATTGGCCATTTTAACACGATTTAGATCAAAATGCAAATTCGAATTACTGAAATCTTCCGTGCTCACAAACTTCAGAGAGCTCTCTATCTCTCTGCTACAAGTAGCCGCTATGAAGATCTTTCTGTCAATGTATCTGTTTCTTTATACATCTTATATAATATAATCATGTTTTTTTCGCTCTGAAAAAAAACTTCAGAGAGCTCTGGTCTTTCTATTGGCTTACACATCTATGTATGGGATCGAGTTTTGGGTTCTGGACTACATTATGAGTTTTTATATTTACTGTAATGTTGTAATGTTTTTTTATATTTACTGTAATGTTGTAATGTTGGAGTCTGCCAAATTAGAAATTAGAAATTCTGGTATCATTTTGAGAAAATTTAATATAAATTTTTGAAAATTCTGATTATAGCAATCAAGTTACAAGATTTTGGGTGTCTCAAGGGTTCTTTTAGTGCTGAATCAATTTCCCGACAGTAAGATTTCTTGAAAAAAGTTTGTTGAATTCCAGAGAGAAATTCATCATTTGGGGAATTGTGACCTGGTTACACAAAGCTTTTAGTAGAAAGTGAAAAATCATATTATCGACTTTCAGTTGTTTTAAAAGTGTCTGGTATTATACCATGATTTTAATAACAAGACTACATATTTTAATAGTGTAAATTCTCCAAAATAGCCTTGATATTAAACAAAATTTAACCTTCACTTGTTGTTAAATCTGAATATTTTGGTATTCTTAACTTGAAGATTCACTAGTTCCCTTGAAGGAGTTGTCGCATGTTGGAGCAATGTTGCATGTAGCGGGGACAAAGGGGGCGCAATTTTTGGAAGTGAAGCCGAGAAAGCCTTGTTTTTTTGCAAGAAAAATGCCAAATTAGTTGCAGGATATATCAATGCAGGCATATTGTATATAAATCAAGATAGAATGGTATTTATAGTACATTAATGATTACTTATTCGAATATTAACCATCTAGAATCAAGATTCTTTTCCTCTTGTTTGGCCTTTCTTCTACTTCAATTATGTAGGGATATTAGTTAATATTGTCCAATTTTGATCAAACCGCCTAATCCAAGACTTAAAATATGGTAGAAAAAAGCTTAACACATGCCTGATCAATGGTTTTGTTTTGAGTGAAGGATATATTTTTGTTAGGGCCATGAAAAAAGAGTTCAACCATCAAACCACCAACACTTGGGTGCATATAGGGCTTAGTGATCTTGATTAAATGTTAATCAATACCCCCATAGATAAAATAATCTAATGAAATGTTACAATCCTATTAATCTTGAAATCTTGAAAATTATCAAGTCCGTTGAATTTTGAATTGGATATCAAATTATATTTTTCTCCATATGAAGTCGGATGAAGTTGGAAACAGTCTCAAACATGAGTAATTTCCTGGTAATTTCCTGGTCATATTAAAAATTTAAGTAAAAGTATGAAAATAAAAGATAGAAAAGAATGTCAAGTTGGAAACAGTCTCAAACATGAGTAATTTCATGGCCATATTAAAAATTTAAGTAAAAGTATGAAAATGAAAGATAGAAAAGAATATCACTTTCACTTTAAGAATTTAAAGTGGGAGCACATTTCGAGTGCGTGGGAAGCACAGTTCCTCACAAAGCAGTCACATAATTATAAAAAAAAAGTGCCTCACGGAACCATGCAAGTGCTTTCTGGAACTACATGTGAAGCCTGGGGAACCATGCTAAAATTGTGGTTTGGCTTGCGAAACTATGGATGGAACCCTCATAGTTCGCACAGGTCCAGGAACTGCAATTTTCAAAGCGAAGTGTGGTTCTAAAATTCGAATTTGCAGTTTCGTTCGTAGTTCGCTAACGAATCTGCACGGTTTGCAGTTCTCACTTTTCATTTGTTAAGGGGGAGGTCGGTGGTTTCCGCAACTCTGTTGGAGTATGTAACTACTATTTGTGTTATGTAACTACTATTTGTGTTATGCGTTTGATCATATTTGATTGTTAGAATAGTTGGTCATTATTATGAGTCTATTTCTAGTTTTTAGGAGGTTGTGAGGCTTAGTTGGATGTGAGAGATTATCTAGTTAAATGATTATGTGTCTAATATAGTTTGTCTATCTTAAAATAAAGGTTTTTGTATTTGTATTGGTACTATTACATTGATTAAGGCAAAATATGCTCAATATTTTGGCCTGGAATAATGTCTCCTCTCCCATTCTAACATCACATATACATAAATGTCACTTTGCTGACATCTAGCTAACTCCGACACTTACCTCTGTGTTTTGATATTACATAAATGACATATGACTTACTCTGATTACCTCTGTGTTCTGATATTACATAAATGACATATGACTTACTCTGATTGTTTATAAAAAAAAGGTCAAATTTTTAATGATGTCACCTTGTTTGCTAATTGATTTACTATAGAATTGTTATGCTGCAAAACAGGGAACATTGTGAATCAGAGGAGGTTGAGTCAGATGGGTTGGTCTTCTCTTTGAAAGTTGTTGTACTCGTCATTTTAACTTTTTTAGGCGTTGCAAACTTCTCCATGATGTGACCTTGTTTTCTAATTGATTTGCTATAGAGTTGTTATGCTGCAAAACACGGAACATTGCGAGTCAGAGGAGGTTGAGTCAGATGAGTTGGTCTTTTCTTTGGAAGTTGTTGCACTCATCATCTTAACTTTTTTAGGCATTGCAAACTTCTCCATCTAGGTTCTTCTGGTTTATTATATATTTTGTTGGTCAAACCCGTCATTTCGAAGCCCTTTGAAGTTTGCATCAGTGCATGGTTATAGAATACGACCTCATTGGACATGATTTCGACCGAAATGCAAATTCGAATTCTTGAAATCTTGCGTATTCACAAACTCTTGCTTCTTGTCATTCGATTTTGGCTCCAGTCCTACCTTGCCCTGGCTTACATATGTATGTATGGGAGTTCAGGTTCTGAACATTATATTTTTTTAGATTTATAATTATTATTTTGTAATTGTTACTTAAAATGCTATATTAAGAAATCTGCATTGGGTAGAAAGTAAAAATTTGAAAGCATTATTTTCCTAAAAACAAAATGCCATATTAATTATAGAATATATCAAAGCATGCTTATGGTACACAAATCAAAATAGAAATCGCATCCATAATACCATTAATGATTACTTATTCACGCATCAACTATATAAAATTTAGATATATATATATTTTTTTCCTAGCCTTTGTCTCTACCTTGATTTTTTAGGGATATTTGTTAATATTGTCCAATTTTGATCAAAGTACCTAATCCAAGCCCTAAAATATGGTAGAAAAAGATTGACATGTTTGATCAATCAAGGTATTTAGACTTCTGTGATCCATAACAGTTGTTTAGAGAATTTTCGGCGAAATCACATAATTAATAATTTGTCGACGCGTTTCGAACCAACTGGTGTGGTTCATCATCAAGACAAGTTGAAGATACAGATCCAGTTCAGCGTGTTAAATAGTCTAAGCAGAGACTCAAACGGCTAAAAAGACTAACAACTACTAAAAAGACTAACGGCTAAAAAGACTCCTTGAGTGGAAAAGTAGCTGTTAGTCTTTTTAGCCGTTTGAGTCTCTGCTTAGACTATTTAACACGCTGAACTGGATCTGTATATTCAACTTGTCTTGACGATGAACCACACTAGTTGGTTCGAAACGCGTCGACAAATTATTAATTATGTGATTTCGCCGAAAATTCTCTAAACAAATGTTTGATCAATGATTTTGAATTAAGTGAAGGATATATTTTTTTGTTAATGCCATGAAAAAGGAGTTCAACAATCAATGCAACCGACACTGAGGTGCACTTGGTGCTCTTGATTAAATGTCAATCACATACCATCATACATGATATAATCTAATGAAATGCCACAGACTCATTAATCCTAAAACTTTGAAAACTATTAAATTTACTAAATTTTGTTTGGGATATCAAATTTTATTTTCTCCATATGAAATTTGATAAAGTTAGAGCCACTTTCAAATATCTTAAGTCATTTCATTACCATATTAAAAATTTAAGTAAAATCATACCTTTTACTTTTAAATTTTAGCATTACCATTAAAAAATATCTAAAAAAAAACATTAAAAAAAAAAAAAAAAACAGACACCTTGAGAAACACAATTCCTCCCTTAAAGATCCCAAAATTCAAAAAAAAGAAAAGAAAAAGAGTGTCCCACGAAATTGTGCTAGTATTTTCCCAAACCAAATGCAAATCGTCGCAAAACCATGACGAAACTGCGAGCGGAACCCTCATGGTTCCCACATGTCTAAGGGCTGCAAATTTCAAAGCAAAGTGCAGTTCTGAAACTCAAGTGTGTAGTTTCGTCCACAACTCACTTGTGGAACTGCATAGATTGTGATTCCAGCTTCTATTTGTGGCAGGGGATGGTTTGCAGCACTGTGTTGGAGTTTGTAACAACTATATTGTGTGATCATATTTGAATGTTAGAATAATTGGTCATTATTAGGAGTTTAGTACTAGTTTTTAGGAGGTACTGAGGATCCGTTGGATGTGAGAGATTCCCCACTTAAATGATATTTTTTCAAGTAAATGATTGTGTCTAAGATAGTTTGTCTATCTTAAAATAAAGTTTTTTATATTTATATTTGTACTATTACATTGATTAAGATAGAGCACACTCAACAAGATAGAGCACACTCAACACCAAAAGTGGTGTTGAATAGTGCCTCTTCTCCCATTCTAACATCTCATATATATAAATTTCACACTTTGTTGACAGCTGGTCAACACACTTTGTTGACAGCTGGTCAACTCCGACATGTGTTTTGATATTATAGAATTGACAAGTGACTCACCATGCTGGTTTAAAAAAAAAAAATACCAATTTCTAGTTATGTCACCTTGTTTGTTAATTGATCCACTATAAAGTTGTTAGGCTGCAAAACATTCCAATATTGTGAACCTGAGTATTATGGAGATTGAGTCGAATGGATGGAAACACAGCCTTAAAATAGAGCATCTGTCTCTGCTGGGTTGTTTGTGGCTTGCCCAAAATACCATCAAAAAGATAGTTCAACTTGTCAACTAGAACCCATTAGCACCCCCGCACTTTGTCACCCTGGTTCTCGCAAACAAAAATGAATGCAGAGAAAGCAATTTCATTAATCTCAAGTTCAATAAAACAATATTACTAAACTCACATTTTTCATATTGAATTTTATCCATTCAAATTTATCGATTTTGTAATGTTATATGGTGACTATGTTTTGCAGCAAAGACTAATGTTTTTGTTTATCTTATTTTCCTTTCATTTTCGTCCAAAACATGTTTAAATGAATGGTAACTCTTCCTCATTTGTTCAATTGAAATGGGATCAGCTATAAGATTTCTACGGTCAATTGAAACTCAACTTCCATCAGTTTAGAAAAATATTAAGTGCAATTTTTCAAAAATATCACGTAAAATAATAAAAACGATGGTGGTCTGGAGGAATGAGTATCCAATTCAAAAAAATCGACAGTAAAGTATAGAATCATCTTTAAAAATTTGAGAATTAAAGCATGCCATTGTTGCTGCTATAAAGATGGATGTTAGACTCTCCTCCCATCTTAAAAAATAATGAATAGAGAATGAAAACATATCACCATCTGTTGCGCACGCCTTGGTTTGGAATAAGGGCATGCAAATGTACCTGTAACTAGAAATATAAAATCTTCTAGGCTTACGAATCTTTTAATTAGTAATTTTGACTTTGTAGGATGACTCATTTTGACTATATATCAACTTCAAGCCAGTTATCATGATTTCGCAACTTTTAGGTTGTTTAAAGTTTTGGAACTTCCAAATGTCCAAATGCAGCGTTAGTAATTGTGATTTCATGGTTCATCCTTGCAACTTGGAGTATGTACATGGCATTTGTTTAATTTTTAAAGGTTAATGTTTATGTAATAAATAAATTCTATTTTAAGTCTCTAGGAATGGTTTGATCTTTTCTATCAAGTCGTAATGTCGAAAAAGGCTGTGGATTCATTTTCACTAAATCTTATAGAGTTTAATATTAGCCTCCATGTACAATTATAGAGAGAAATTAAATGGGTCGTTACAAATTCGGAAAATTAGTCCTTAAGATGATGAGAAACTCATAAGCAGGTTGTTGAATGTTGAAATTGTCCATACGAATCTTCTGATCAGAAAAATCTCAGCAGTATCAAGTCTAAGAGCAGAATTGATTTGCACCCCAAACAATAAATCTACAACTCCAAACATATATATTCATATATACCACTCACATTTTTAGGAAAAGCCTGAAATTCCAGGTGTAAATACATAATATCCCAGTTGTCGTTTAGATGCATGAATCGACTCTAGCCTTCTATGAAATGTGTGCATCCTAAGGAATGGTCTCTCTTATCGATGATGAGAAACTCATTGGTAAGCTATTGAATGATGAAATTTCCCATACTAATCTTTTGTATTGAATGATGAAATTTCCCATACGAATCTTTTTATCTTCAATCTCAGATTCTCAAGTCTAGCAACTCCAAACCAAGGTTGAGGGGGAGAG
>APFE030725323.1:12511-31585 GCA_000404065.3 Pinus taeda
ACCAAGATTGGACAAAGTTTTGGATATCCATGGCTTTGTTGATGTAGACTGGGCTGAGATCTGGATCAGAAAAGATCTACGAGTGGGTATGTGTTTAACCTATTTGGAGGTGCAGTTAGTTGGATGAGTAAGAAACAATCTGTAGTGGCACTATCAACTACAGAGGCAGAATACATGGCAGCCACTCATGCAAGCAAGGAAGCAGTCTAGTTGCAGAGATTGTGTTCAAGTATGGGGTTAGTACAGGGAGCTATAAGGATAGATTGTGACAGCCAAAGTGCAATTTTCTTGGCAAAGAACCCCGCATATCATTCAAAGACAAAGCACATTGATGTTCAATATCACTTTGTGAGGGACATGATAGAAGACAAAAAGGTGTTGCTGGTAAAGGTGGACACTTTGAAGAATACTGCGATGCATTGACAAAATATGTGAGCTCTGAGAAGTTCTCTTGGTGTAGAGAGACAATGGGCGTTTCAGGGGTAGAAAAATGACTAAGCTCTCTTGTGGCCCCCTGTGGAAAGAAAACAACAAGTGGAATAATGTTGGTTTGAGTTATATTCTTTCCATGACTAGCCCACATAGTTAACCTAGGGGTTTGAGGGGGGGCAAAGCCCCCCTTCATTGCGCTGATTGTGTAGCGGGGGGGGTCACAGGGGGTTTGAGGGGTACCTGTAACCCCACTTTATGGGGTCCAAGGCAATGCCCTGGAAAATTTTTATTTTGGACCCTATGTTAGGTTGGGCAGACCCACCTATGGTTTTGTGCATGATTTTCGCACATGTTTTTGGGCGTGATGGTTTTCGGTCCATGGTATTGGATGCTTTAGCATGTATAAATATGTATTATAACATTGAAAGGAAAATAATGAAAAATCAATCTGGTAGTCCCGGTTTTGGGATCCAGGGGAAAATCTCTGTGTATATGTGTTTTATGTGTTATCCTTTCGCATTTTTTATTTTCTGTGTTTTAGAATTCGTATGCAGGTAATTTATGTACAGGGTTGAAACCTACACAAGGACAATGTCCCTCTAAGGGGGTGGGGTTTGTGACATGCCCAATAGGTAACCCTCTTGTAAATATCATTATGAATTTTAATTCATGTAAATTATGTGGAATTGTAACACATTGACTAGTTGAGAAGTGGAAACATATTTAGACGACCGAGGAGGAGGAGATTGCTTGTAAACCCAAGCCTTGCATTTATTCCATCACCTAAATCCCTATTGGTTTAATGACATTGTTGTGCAGTCAACAAATGTAGGATATGGCCCTCCTGAGTAAAGGATAATTTGGTTGACTTGCCCTTGTAGATTGTGATGACATGGTCAACATGCAAGAGAAAGTTGGGGGAGAAAATCTCAGCAAGGAAATGAGAGGGGATCAGTCATTGAACATCATGATTTATTAATCATCATCATCAAGATTTTATCAATGGAGGATTTGAGCATTCAAGGATTGGTGAATTCATGTAGAGATGTTCATGTCTTGAGAGAGACTACTTAAGAATAAGAGGGAGAATGCAGAGTGAGTTTGGTAGCTAGTGTGGCTGTCTAAAATACTTGGACTCCCTAAGAACATATTTTTTTTGCTTGAGAGATGGAATCCCTGAGTTTATAGAGGCCTATGTTATGACTGCATGTTGTGATTTTGAGTCCTATGTTGTGCCAATGTGTTGTTGTTCTAAGGCCTGTGTATGTGCCTATGTGTTGTTTCACTAAGGCCAATTCATGTGTCTATGTGTTTTGTGCCACAGAGAATTTAGTAGATTGGTGACACTCAAGTGCTTGTTGAGTTGACAAACTTGTGAGGGGTTACTCACTAAAAAACCACTTGAGCAGTGGCTTTCCTTGGGGCTAATAAACCACTGGGAACTTGTTGGGTTGAGAAACTACTAGCTAGGTTGAGGCACTCGGGTACTACCATGGATTGATGAGCACCAAGTGTATCCTTGGGGTAGAAATCACTCGGGTTAGCACCCATTGATAAAATATTTGGATTAGTGTGCTCTTTACTCCTACAATAAAAAATCAAGTTGATAAACCTCCCATTGTGCATGTGTAATCCATCTTTAGAACTAAACTGATACTCTATGTGCCTTGCTTGAAACTCAGTGGTTGTTATGTAATTGGTTGAGGTCCTTGTGGTGTTGCAGCAAAATTTATAGAGAGAGGTCACTTGAGAAATGGACCCTTTCCAAGTGTGATTGGTTGATAACTCCTTAGAAATTTACCTCCTTATACTATGAATCCATCTCAGGGGTGGTCGACTACAAGAAATATTGTAGTTCAATTGGCCTACAGTTGGGTGGAGCGTTGAATTCCTACTCTCAGTTACAATTCATTTGAAGATAATAAGATAAGTTGCTTACTCGTGTAATTGGTGCATTGAAAGGATGAGTATTGTTGTTATGTGATGTGTGTGTGTGTGTGTGTGTGTGTGTGTGTGTGTTGTTAATAGAGGAATGTGTTCTTATATGTTTGTGATGAGATGCTTTATGTACATGTATAAATCTCATGGTTAAGAGGGGCTAGGAGGCCATTGTGATGGTTAATGTGATCATGAAATGCAAAGTTATTTGTATAGTCATGTGTGATTGCAGAATGTAGTTGACTAAGATGTTACAATAAGTGAATTCTATTGGTCAGTTTACCATGCACATTTTGACTCTCAGCATTTTCGATATCATGAATGAGTAGGGACTAACTATAATGCATCATATGGTACAATAGTAGGATCTTATTAATAGGGATCTAGTCAATGAGAAAGCTAGTTCAATGTTTGGTCAAGAGGGTTGGTTGTTACACTTCCAAGAATTCGTGGAAAGAGGCTAAGGCATAAGTTGGTGGTGGGGAAGCCTTCATATCTTCAATTTGAGTTAACCAAAAGGCACTCGAATTTTACGATCGCTCGATATGAGTCAAAGAGTTGCGCCTTGTGCATAGTTAAAATGTTGTCGAATTTCCATGATGAGCGCACAAAAGCCAACATGGGGACCATTACGAGCAGATCCAAATTGTTGGTGCACCCAATTCATTCGAGGTTACCAACCGAAAATGTTGTGGCTTGTTTGTTACTTATGTCTAAGTTATCAGCATAGGGTAGGGGTCCTTGAAGAGCATGGGACATATTCATTGTTGTTGTTGTAGACCGAAGTTATGAGGGTGTTTTTCAAGTATATGCATTAATATTACTTATTGTCAACCTATAAAGGTCGTCAACATTTAGTTTCAACCAACCCAAATTAGGGTCTCGACCATTCATGTTGAATCGAATGCTTGTGCTAGGTTAGTCAGTCATGTTGAGTAGACTAGTTGGGTCATTTCGATTGATCTTGTCTAGTCGTGCTAAGTCGAATAGTCAAGTTGTTTCAACTAATCATATCTAGTCATGTTAAGTGAACTATGTGTGGTAATTCAATTGATGGTGGTAAGTCGGTTATTTGTGGTAAGTTGGTTGTGTTTGGTCGACTAGTTAAGTTATGTCAAAAATCACTTAACTAACTGAGTACGGTGGTGTATTCCAAAGTTAATTATGCAAGCTTTAGGGAAGTAGGAATTTTATAGCCCCATTTCCGTTATGAGACAATGGAGGTTGGGCCAAGATAAAGTAACACCTTTTATTTAGCCTAGAGGGATCTAGGAGGTGGGAAGGGGATGTTACAAAAACTAGATGTGATGGATAACAACAATCCACTTAAACAACCCCAATTTTACCTTATTGGCAAAGAATGAAATATAGTTTTTTAAAGGAAAACCTTGCATTATCCCTTTTCTTTATTGGAATATCTAGATGTAGGGAGACTCAACCATCAACCACAACAATAATGGGTATGCTGAGGGACTCAATCAAATTTGAACATATGACTTATGATCTCCTAGTTGACTACATTCATTTAGTATATGGTTTAATTAATTGAGGTAACCTAATTCAAAATGGATAATATATAGTTTCCCATATATATTGGAAATTTTTGGGTGGAAAAATTAGAGGTATTGACTTAAAGGGCCCATTTTAGGGTAAGTCATGTTTTGGTTAATTAGAGTCAAGAGGCTACAAAAAAAGTTCTTAACCCATTGATGTTGTTTGATACATCTAAAGCTTTCCAACAATGTAAATATCACCTTAATTGAAGTTCATTTGTAGAAATTATGTCTCCTGCAATTTGACCTACCTTGTTGACCACCATGGTACCAAGTGGATGCTACATTAACTTCCATCACTTACACATGTGGAGCTAGTCAAGGGTGGACATTCAAGAAGATTTTACAAGGTCCAAAACTCTAACTCTAATCAGGAGTTGAGGCATGTAAAATCATTAACCCTTTACCCTAGATAACTATTATGAATTTTTAAAATACAATGCAACTAGTAAATGGAGTTCCATCCTTATTGTATTGATTATTGCTCCATATTTGAGCAAAGCAAGGAAGTGGGATATCAGAGCATAATGTAAGAAGAAGAAGATCTTGTAGCAGCTATACACTAGGACACAATATCCATGCAAACTCCACATTGAGTGCACTTTATTTGTATTTGCAATTCATGAATGAGAAGAAGAAAGTAACACATAGTCCTCACCTCTTGGTTGGATTTTTTCCATATTAAATCTTCCCCAAATATAGTACATATTGATTTTGTGAATAATATAGTATTTGTTTAACTTCTTTTATTTTAATCTCAACTTATTTCAAAATTGTGTATACTAGCGCAACCATATAAATTAAATGGATGGTAAATGTTAATAAGCATCAATCCTAGTTAATGATACATCTCACACTGCTAAGAAAAAAAATCATAAAAATTAGATAGATTACAACTTTATTTTAAATTATTATTATTATTAATCATAAAAAACAAAATTATTCCCCAGTGGGGATGCTTTTTGAGATTAATGGGATTTGGGGACAAGTCTACCACCCCACAGCTAAGAATGCATTAAATATTGAACGTGGCATGGTTACGCCTATGCAAATTCAAGCAGGTGATTGTTAATGTTGCTAGGTCATGGTTTACGAGGAAGGGGTCCCTTCAGGTCAATGTGCCCACTCATAGAATTGGAGAAAAAGGAAAAATACAGGTTCTTCGCTACAAAAGGCCTAGTTGGGGGAAACTTGAAGTGTCAATACGTTTATCAACACCATTTTACAACTACTTTTGGGCATCCCTGTCAAGTTTCTTGTAAGGATTTTGGAGGGAGGAATTATTACCATGGCTGTGTATCACACTGGTTGGGTGGGAGATATTATGTTGGAAAGGAGAGATCTTGAATACCATAAGGTGGTAGTACGAATAGGTGGTACCCTTGGCACATGTTATAGCTTCTTAAGCACATCTTGTTTCTCCACTATTTCAAACTATAATGTCTCCCTTTAGGTTGTGTGCTTGACATCTGGAATTATCTTCTAGCTCTAAGTAATTCACAATCTTTTATAAATCGTTGTCATTTTATATATGGTTTTTTGTCTAATTCTTGGTGTAGGTTTGAGGTGATTATTCCTTGGTCCTAGTTATATTTCTTTTATTCTAATTTCA
This sequence comes from Pinus taeda, assembly GCA_000404065.3. Classification (NCBI taxonomy): domain Eukaryota; kingdom Viridiplantae; phylum Streptophyta; class Pinopsida; order Pinales; family Pinaceae; genus Pinus; species Pinus taeda. The sequence continues at coordinate 18,047 of APFE030725323.1, forward strand.
CTCGTGGTTTGGCGCTTCCTTCTTGCGGCGAGCCTTTTGTTCTGTAACCTTTTGATCATTATATTTGATGTTGTCTTTATGTTTGTGGTTAATTCTTCCTAGCCTCATGGCTTACCTTGACTTGCCAATATTGTTGGTCCCTTTCCCGACATCTGGCTAGGACTAGCCAAGTCAGTCACTCTCATGTCTTTATCAAGTTTTATCCCTATGCAACTCATTGGTATTGCATAATCTTTTTGGACATGCAGAGGCAACGAATGTGAAGTAGACGAGGCGAGGGTGGTCACAACCCCCAAGGATGTAACTAAGCCCAACGACAAGCGCAAGACGCTGTTGCAAACTATTACTCATTTGTTCTCTTCAAAACAAGAAATGAAATTCGCCAATTGGAATCCATTGCATCCAAAGAGAGAAACTTTTTCATATTTTGAAATCCTAGAGGATATCTCCACTCAAATTCTTGGTCTTGGCCACACTAGGGAATGAAGGAAGCAATACTTCATGCCTTGCCTTCATATTGGTAGTTGAAGACCTTGTTGGGTAGGGTACTGAAGGATAAACAAGAAGAAAGATATAACATATTTTCTAGCCTGGAAGATGTCAAAAGAGTCCAAAGGAACTAGAGGGTATGTTTAGAAAGAATGGATGTGTGGTTGGCCCATACTGAGTGTCGCCTTCCTTGTGATCCTACTCCTCTAGCTCCTCTAGGGTCTAGTGCCAAAGACTTGACAATTGTTACCTCCTCTGAATCCTAATTTTCAACATGTTAGCTTTTAGTTTTTTGTTTTATAGTATTATAGGGGATACTTTAATCATGTCAGAATTGTTAAAACTGTTAGAATTTTGGACAAACTCCTCTATTGGTAGGTGGTCAAAAAGATTTGGTTTTCTAGTGGGCAAATTGAGACCATCTACTAAGTGACATGTTTATGTTGATGGATGGGTTGATAAATCTAGTTTGCATGACTATTTGATGAAATACAACTTTAACTTACAAAAAAATGATATATAATTTAAACATGTGTGCATTTAAAAAACATGTAAGAAGATTCTTAATTATAGAAATTCACCCTAGTTTATTATGAAGATTCTTAATTTGTGAATAGGTTTTTTTACAACATTATATGGGTCAATACCATGGCTTATCAATACCATATGTCCAAAAAATAACCATTATTCATTTCATATGATATTTTTAATTAATCAATTTAATTAAAAAAGTATAACCATTTTGGAAATAAATTTCAACATTTAATTTATGTATACTAAAAAAATATTCTAAAATATTATGTAGAAATTAAATTTTTACTACTAAATAATTATTAAACGGAAATTCTAAAAAACACTATCTATAAGCATAATTAAATAAAATTATAATCAAGAAAATTTCAAAAAAAAAAAACAGACTGGTATTCAAATTTCAAAAAATATTGCCAAAATATTCATGTAAAAGATGCATAATAATTAATAAATTGAGAAAAAATATAATAATTAATAAATTGTGAAAAAAATAAAATAAAATAAGAATACATATGCGCACCATCTTTGAATATTAATAAAAGAAAAAGAACTTTAAAAGCAAGTTATCACCACAGGAATGCGTAAATTTTGAGGGAATCAATGTGAACTCTAAAAGAAAGCAATAATGAGGAGATGCATATCCCATTCTTATGCATAAACTAAGAATATGCCCAAGAGGAAAGGGATATTAATAGGTTTCTACTCAACCATAGCATTGCGTCATACTATTCTGACGTCGATTTTATATTTTTATTATTCTTTCCTTTATTTTATTAGTATTTATTAGCACAATGAACTAGCAAACTTATCGGTATAGTTATTTAATGTTTTTTTATTATAATCGCTCCATTTTCCATGGAACAAATAATTTTATTTTTCAATGGGGATTTATAATTGGTGTTTAATCTTTTATATTCACATATTGACGATTTTTTGGTTTTAATAATTTTGGTATTAACTTCATTGAAAAATGTTATTCATGTTTATATGTTTTTTTTTGCAATTTTGATATTATTTTTCTTTTTTAGGGGGGATTGTTTAAAATTTTAATAAAAAATTATCATTTAGGAAATTAATTTAATTAATCATAAAGTTATTATATTTAGATTCGGCTATAAAAAAAAAAGTCCCTGATAGTCACTATTTGATATAGATATAATGACTAAAGATAGCTGGGGATGAAATTCTAGAATAGAGTGGAAATCGATAGAGAAGGTGGAGCGGGTACGGCTGGACCTGGTTTAACATGGTTTGAACGGGGTAATGGAACGGGGTTGCAGGGCCGGCATCGGTCCTGCAGCCACCCCTGACACACCTCGGCACACGTGCCCGGTCTCGCGACCTTCTATTTTTTGCTTCACCTGTGGAGAGAGCCATTTCCTACCTTATCCTTTTACCCTGTTTTTTTGACCTCCACCGATCGTTGTTAGGGTCCTGCAGAACAGTTAACAAACAGGTCACAGACGCCTCCCGTCGTTTTCCTCCCGCCTGCTCGTCCCGGTTGGTTTTCTTTGTTTCCATACTTCCCGCCCCAGGATGGTCCCGATCCAACAATGATGTTGGTGCCGGTCTCCGACAGTTACCTGGTTCCGAGGTATTTCCCTGTTTTAGCACCTGGCGTAATGGACCTAGACGAGGTGGACTATTTGGACTCTCCGTTGGCGGAAGGCTCCATCTGGCGCTCCACGTTTGCGGCTTTGGGAGGTTTGTACAGCGAAAGCTTGACTGCCAACTTCGAGGACCTCACACAGTCGACAGACCCTGTTCTCTCAGTCTCTCTTCAGCCGGAAGAACCCACTTCCTGGACGCCCTTCACTGTCCCCTCCCCGGCCTCACTTGGTTTTCTCTCGGATTGCTTCCAAGCCTCTCCTTCCCGCGCCGGCCCTTCGGATCTGCCGGGTTCTCACCCTCCCCCACTTCAACCTGAAGTTCCCCTCAACGCTCTCCCTAAGGCAACTTCGGACCCTCCCCTTGCACCCCCTGTTTCCTCTGGAAGTTTTAACTCGATCCCCCCCTTCCCGGAGGCTATTCCCGCCCCCTCCCACCCCTAACCCTCCCCCCCGCTTGCTGCTTCTGGAAGGATCTAGGGCCCTACAAACCCTAAACGTATGTCCTCCCGCCCTTAAAGAAACAGCGTTGCTTCAAATCCCGAACTGCGGACATCATTCTAAGGCTCGAAGAAGACATACAGTAGGGGGACGTGATGGATTTAGCGGATAGGGTGCTAGTGGGGCATATCAGAGGCAGAAATTACTCAGCAGAAAGGCTGAAGTTATGGGCAATGGAGATTTGGGGTCAACATCTGGCGGAAATCCCCTTTGTCCAGACATTTGTGCGGGGACGGTTCGCATTGAGGTTCGTCAGGGCCGACCACACGAGCTGGGTTTTGTCGTCTTTCTGGCATTTCGAAAAAGCATCGGTACTTCTCAAAAGATGATCACCCCTTTTCGACCCGAAGACAGAACAAATCGGGGTTGGGCCGGTCTGGATCAGGCTCCCGGGTTTTCCCCTCCAGTACTGGTCCGAGGATATCTTCAGGAGAATCAGGAATTCACTAGGTACTTACATGGAATCTGACAAGTCATATATCACAACGGGCATGATGGCATATGCCAGGATCTTAGTGCATATGGACACAAGAGGAGGCCTGCAGGAGTATGTCACTATACAATGAAAATCCTTCTCGAGGAAGCAGAAGCTGGATTATGAAGGAATCCCCTACCGCTGTAGGAGATGCCATCAAGTGGGTCATCTGTACAAAGATTGCCCCCTCCTCAAGAAAAATCCTCAGGATACTAGAGAGCAGGAACAAGCCCTGGAATCCGGGAACCCCAAGCCACAGGTCGCTGCTGCTCAAAAGGCGGAGCAAATCAAAACTTCGGACACTGTGGAAGCGCCGCTCGCACCTCTACAGAAAAAGAAGAGCAAGAACCTGATCAGGCCTCTTTCTCCACCACTAACGCGCTCAAAGGCAGCAAAAGGCGACGTCTTCTCATCGGGTATGTCTCTCCCCCCTTCTGCCTCTGGTTCTCATCATACTTCTTCTTTTTTATCACTCTCATCCCATTTACCCCCACCGATTTTGATTCCCTCCCCCTCCTCCCCGTTGGCTCTCGACCCGGTTGCAGATTCCCGGCCTCCTCTCCCCCCTCAAGATCAGGTCATCTATATATGACCTGCCCTCTCCCAAAGCCATCAGCCACTTTCGCCTCATGCACCCTATCATCCATCCCTTCCCCCCCCTTCAAACTCCTTCCCCCTCGGTAAACTCAACGCCGAGGTACTCCACTCGCTCAACTGCCAAGCAGAAGGAGCCGGATGCCAGAGGGCTAGATGCTACCCCTCCTATCCTCTCGCCCAAACAAGGTAGAGGTCGACCTTCCAAACTTCACAAAGCAAAAGAACAAGCGGGTGATGAAGTGATTCAGGGCAAACAGCATACCATTGAAAGGGTACTTAGAGCAAACGACACCCTCCCCAATCCCCCTCCATGAAATTTCTGTCCTTCAATTACAGAGGGCCCTGAAGCGTCTCCTTTTATCTGATTTGGTTGATGTCATCCTTTTACAAGAAACCCTTTGTAAGGCAGAAGTGGTTATCCCTATCCTCAGTTCTTGGTTGCCGGGATGGACTTTCCACGCTCTTAATGTCTCGGGACGCTCTCGGGGAATCGCAGTTGGGTTCAAGCAGAGCACTATTAATCTAAAGAACATATGGGGAGGTGGGGGTTTTCTGGGAGCGGACATCTACTCCAAGGACCTGGAGGAAGAGCTGAGAATTATTAATGTCTATGGACCTTGCCACAATAGGGAGCCTTTTTGGCGTAGGCTACTCAACTCCCCCCTCCTTCTAAAAGATAACGTGATCCTAGGATGGGACCTGAATTTCTCTCTGGGTTTCTCGGAATCTTGGGGACATATGGCGCAGATAGACCCGCTTTCCGACTTCTTTGAGCATCTGCTAGAGAACTTCCACTGGATAGATATCCCCTCGGCTAAGATACAGCATACCTGGAGAAACAACCGTACTAGTGAACAAAGCCTTGCTAGGAGACTGGACCGCTTTATTATCAAGGAGGCTTTCCACATCAGCCACCCCAGATCTAGGCAATGGGTCAGTAGTGGAGGAATCTCGGATCATAGGCTCATTTTTTTAGAGGTTGGAGACAGGCGACAAGAGCACACGGCCCCTTTCAAATTCAACTCTACATGGCTCCGGGACCTCTCCTATATCAATCTAATAACCAATTTCTGGAAATCGCACCTGATCATTGAGGAGGAGGATCCAGCAATACGGTTTGTCAAAAACCTCTCTGAAATTAAGGTTTTATCCAGAGCTTGGGCCCACAAGAAAAGGGAACAGGAAGACCTTATTATATCCCAAGCTGAGCAGGTGATCGCAGATCTTGAATCTCAATCGGAGGGTACCTTCACTTCTTTGGAACAGAAAACCCTTTATGAGACATTAACCAAGCAGAGGGCTCAAGTTCTTAAAGACAAAGAAGCAAGCTGGCGACTAAGAAGCAGAGCGATCTGGCTCAAGGAGGGGGACGAGAACACGAAGTTCTTCCACCGCTTTGCAAATGGAAGGAAAGCAATCAACACTATATGGGAGCTGCAAAATGAACTAGGGAATCAGGTTCACACCTCCAGAGAGCTCGCCTCACTGGCCACCTCACATTTCAGGAATATTTATATGGCCCCGAGGGAAGCCAGCCTGCTAGAGAACATGAGAGTGGCTGAGCACTTCCCCAGGTTTGTGGATGGAGGGGAAGAAGGGGAACTCAACAAGGAGGTTTCGCTGGGGGAGCTTGAGGCTACTGTCCTGGGTTTCCAAAGAGACAAAAGCCCAGGACCTGATGGCTGGTCTATAGAATTCTATCTCGCTTTTTTGACCTACTGGGTCAGGACCTCCTCAAGGTAATCAATCATTTCCGCCTCAATGGCAAAATCCCCGTGGCCATCAAATCCACTTTCATAGCCCTCATTCCTAAAGCCGACAAGCCAGCCTCTTTCAACGACTTTCGGCCCATCTCGCTATGCAATTGCCTCTACAATATCATGGCCAAAATCCTAGCTAATAGACTCAGGCCCAACCTTTCGGCTCACATTTCCCCTGAACAGTTTGCTTTCCTTCAGCATCGCCAGATCCACGAAGCCATTGGAACTGCACAAGAACTCCTTCATTCGGTGCAGAGTAAGAAGCTGAAGGGCATGATCTTAAAAGTGGATCTCTCCAAAGCTTTCGACAGAGCAAGCCTGCTCTACATACGCATGCTCCTCACTCATCTGGGCTTCCCTTATATGTTCATCAAATGGATTATGAATTGTATTTCTGATGTGCCTTACAGTGTCCTCCTTAATGGAACTCCCACTCCTTTCTTCACAGCCGAAAGGGGCCTCAGGCAGGGATGCCCTCTATCACCATTACTTTTCCTGCTAGTCATGGAGGGGCTAAGTAGACTGATAGGGGAAGAACACAGGAGGGGCAGAATTACAGGTATAAAAATAATGGAAAATCGTTGTCTCACCCACCTCCTATTTGTAGATGATGTGCTAATATTCTTAAATGGCAGCATGGCCGACACCTCTGCCTTACAGAATGTTTTCGACCTCTTCCAGAAGGCTGCAGGCATGATCATAAATGTACACAAATCCACCCTCACAGCTATAGGATGCTCGCAACACGAAGTACATTTCACACTTCGTTGGTTTCCTTTCTCTACTCATCCCATGGAGGAAGGGTTGAAATATCTAGGATTCCGCCTAAAACCTAGGGGATACAAAATTGCTGACTGGATCTGGCTAATTGTTAAGATGGAAAAGAGGTTGAATGTGTGGTACAATAGGTACCTTACTCGGGCATGAAGACTCACCCTCATAAAAGCAGTGCTGGAAGCAACGTCGGTTTACTGGATGTCTCTGGCCTGGATACCCAGGGGAATCCTAGCCAGATTGCAAAAGATCTGCAATAGATTCCTATGGAAGGGGAACAAGCAAGGGAATCTCTTCGCATGGGTACAATGGGACACTATAGCTAGGCCTAAGAAATGGGGAGGATGGGGTATAAAAAGGTTGGATTTTTTTTCCAAAGCACTGGCAGCAAAGCTAGGATGGCAGCTCATCACCTCGCAAAGCCTCTGGACAAGAGTAGTATATGATAAGTACATCGCCCCGGAAAACATTTTTGACTGGATTTGCAGGGAACACAGGGTAAGTGATGGCAAATCCAACATATGGAAAGCAGTACTAAACTCCCTCCCCTTCATTCGGGAAGGCCTAACATGGCGGATACATCAAGGGAACGTCGTTCGTATAGGAGTGGATCCCGGGATCGGATGTGGAAACGCCCATCGACTTCCAGCACAGTTGATTGCACTCCTAAAGAACCAGGGCGTTACTCATATATCCAACATTGCAGATCAGGAAAACTCCACCCTTTTCCAGCAGGCTTGGAAGACAGCACAAGCACTTCACATCCCGGGACACTGGAGGCAAGACTAGGAGGATTTCACGGAAGCTCTCACACAAGCACACCTCAGGATAACGGAAGAAGAAGATGAAATTGTATGGGCTTTTGCAAAAATGGAAAATACTCCCCTAAGGAAGGCTACCTAAAGCTCATGCAGCATGCCCAGCCAGAAAACGTTCAGCACTGGTGGAAAGCACTTTGGAAGCTCAAAGCAGCACCTAGAACGCGACTGCTAATGTGGAACATCCTTTTCAACAAAATCCCCACGGGCTCAAATTTGATGAGGTGATCTTTTCATGGGCCGTTCTAGTCTCACCTCTGCAGGAACAATGAGGAAGACACCGAACACTTATTTCTGTCCTACCCTATTGTCACAGAGCAATGGACCCTCATCTCCTCATCTTCTCTCTCCCTACACAAATGGCAAGGGAGATCCATTATAGAGGCCTGGCTGGACTGGTTAGAGAAGCACAAGGGTAGAGACAGGAACATACCCCTCCTAATGTGTTGGGCTATCTGGACGGCGAGGAACCGGGCCATTTTTGACCGAAAGGATCCCCTCTGGCTTGCCATCAAAACCCATATACTTGTCGATTTGGGCCTCCTCCCCGAAGACCCCCCACAGACTCCCCCCAGAACCATCCGACCTGAGATAATTGATAAATCATACCCTTGGGCCTACTTTGACGGTTCAGCTCAAGAAGAAGGTTGTGGGGGAGGGGCCATACTCTACCTAAGGGACGACCACTGCTTTAAGATCCAAATTCCCCTGGGGAGGGGTACAAATAATTTTGCTGAGCTCACCACGGCCAAACACCTCATCCACTTTGCCCTTGAGAAACGTTGCACAAAGCTACAACTGTTTGGGGACTCCAAACTTGTTTGCAATTGGCTCAATAGAACATCTCAATGCTCTGCTTTTTCTTTGAGACACATTTTGGAAGAGGCTCACAGACTTTCAGCAACTTTTGATAAATTTGTTTGTCAACACATTTACAGGGAGAGCAACTCAGGGGCAGACCACCTATCAAAGGAGGCAGCACACAGGCAGGAAGAGGATTGGTTGATACAGGAAGAAATGGATGGAACCTTCCACCAATATTACCACAATTCGTTCGTAGATCTGCATCCTCACCAGGAGACATAACCATACTGCTGATATTTCTTCCACTCACAGTTTCTTTTTGGCACAATGGTTTTCTCGAAAATCGCTGGATATATCTACTGTTTTATTTTAATGTTTCTACCACAGCTACATCTCAGAACTCTGCGACAGTCAACTAAACGACTGTTTTTTCTTCAAAATTTTATATTGACCTACAGGTTTTGGTTTATTTTTTCTGTATGGACCCAGATGGCCTCCTTGCGTGGAGCATATCTCTGCAAAACAGCTTATGTTTATCCTTGGTTTTTTTGAAAAATCTCTCTGAGATCTTATGAACTCCCTGCGTGGAGGCAGAAGACAAAATGTTCCTTATTTTTGTACATGGCTGCTGCTGCCACAAAACAGTTTTTTGCTATATCTAGGAGGCTACCAGCCTCATTATGCATATGCCTAGGCATCTACAGAATGTAATTTCTTATGAACTAATAGAAATTACGACTTTTTCCACGGGAAAAAAAAGATATAGATATAATAAAAATGAATTAAAATTAAACAATGTCAAATGATAAAGGGTCTCAGGACTTACTTTTAGTGTTATTTGTAGGATTATTTTCTCTTTTGTGTAAGGTTTAGGTTATTATTTTGTTGGTTGTGGATTCTGGAGTGATTGTAAGTTTTTTTTTGAGTGAAGGGAGCCTTTGTTTTTTTTATCATTTGGTCTTTGTCACCAATCTGAGTAATTGAAATACTTACTCTAAACACACTTTTGTTAAAAGCTTTGAATTTTATGCATAAAAAAATGCAAAATGTGTGTTTAAAATATAAATAAAAATGAATTAAAATTAAGCAATGTCAAATGATAAAGGGTTTGAGGACTTATTTTTAGTGTTATCTTTAAGTTATTATTTTGTTGATTGTGGATTATGAATGATTGTAAGTGTTTGTTTTGAGTGAAGAGAGCCTTAAGCTTCTTTGATCATTTAGTCTTTATCATCCACTTGAGTAATTGAAATACTCACTCTAAACATACTTTTATTAAAAGTGTTGAATTTTCTAAAAAGGCAAAATGTATATTTGAAATCTTGCATTTCCCATTTCCCTAGGGCCATTCATGTCTTAATTTTATAAAAAAAATTGGGTGATAGGCCAATCATTCACCTTAACTAGTAATTCAAAGTCATTAACACTATATCTTTTCCTTCTCAACTCTTTTACAACTAATCCATCAAGAAAGTCAATTTAACCTATACACTAATTTCATAAACTTAATTTTTTTAAATAATATTAATTGCAATGTATAATTATTTTTCTATTTTAAATTCAATAATACACGTTAGGTTCTTTTTTAATAATGTTAATGGTAATGTATTTTAAAACTTTGTTGAAGAGCTGGGTTCTCTTATCGGTTTATATTAAATATTTCATATTTCATATTTTATTTTTTTAATGGAATATTTAAATAAAAAAATTAATGATGTTTTTTTAGTTTTAATGAGTAAGATATGGTTTTTTTTATAGAATAATATTAGTTTATATTTACGGGTGATATTCGATTAAAACACATTAATATTAATTGTGACATTTTATTTGAAACACTAATGATATAATATATATATATATATATATAAAATTTCTAAATCCAAATCACACTTAAAATAGTTCAATAAACTTTATATATATTTATTTATAAAAACTTTATAATAATTATTTTTAAATATATAAAATATATTACATAATAACTAATTCCTAATATATTTTTATAAATAAATTTATTATTTATACATTTAAAAAATATTTACATTAACAAAAAAATTATATTAATTATATACCCCCGATAAAGGTGTTAATGAAGATTGGATGTTGCATGGGTATTCGTGCCCACCACCCTAAGACAAACACAGACACATTTACTTTGGGTGTATGCAGTGTCTTCCTCGCATGCATGAACATGGGGTTTTTTTTGTTGGTGGTGGCTTCGTTTGATGGCATATAGTTTGAAGGGAGTTGTGAGTGCTGAGGTTTATTCCTCGGCCTTAGTATGCTCATCAATTCTTCTCTGGTTTGGAAGAGCTCTCTTGGATGACTAGCTTCATGGTTTCTCTTTGTGGGGAAGGGAATCTTTATGCCTCTCCCTTGTAGTCTTCTAGATGTTGGTATTTTAGTTACGGGATTGTTGTTGGAAATCGAATCGATATGCCTCCCCTATTGGTCTAACGTGGGGAATATGTAAGTGTTGCTTCTTCTTATGATTTCTTGGTCTTTGGGTCTTCGTGTCTTGTGATGTCTTTGTAGATTGGTGAACTTGGGTGCACTCTTTTTTATCTATGTTTATCTTGATGTTATCTCTTGCAAAATTTCATAGTAGAATCCTGGGTTTGGGAGGTTTTTTGTGGGGTGTTGTTTTAGTCTCCTGGGATTCTAAGTTTATGTGTAGAGGTTGTATTGTGGTCAACTGGGTTGGAGTTTGTGTTTTTTGTGAGCCCTCGAAAGAGTGTTTTATAGGGAAAATTGTGGAAGAGTGCAAATATTCTATGGAGTTCATGTCGCCTCTGATGTGTGTCGGTGGTCTGCTCTCCAAGTATAGTCACATTATTTGGGGTTGTTGCGACAATTCTATTTGTTGGTGTCCTGATCTTGTGGAAGACAAAGGCCAATCATTTTATTCTTTTGCAGGAAGAGGAAACCCCTATAAAGATCAATCTCTTCCCCTCTCCAACTCTAACATGCCTCCAAGACAGCATCAGAGAAGTCATAGGGTGGGCAGAAGTGTGGCTCGAGCTGTTTAGAGGGGTGCACGCTTGTTTGCCCATGAGTTGGTGGCTTCTTACTTTAACAGTGTCCCTACAGATGTACGTTTGGAAATCAAAGATCTAGAGATGAAGATTGAAAAAGAAAGGAAATTTATGTCTGATTTAGAGAGTCTCCTTGAAGATTTGGGTGGATGGGTTCCAGACCTAAGCCATACAAGAGGCCGGAAGAAACAATTTCTAAACTTAGTAGCCCTTCATTTGCAAATTAAAATGTTATTGGGTTTAGTTCTTAAAGACAAATAGGTGGAGAAATACAATCTCTTTGCATCTCTCGAGGATTTCAAGAGAATGCTTCATAACCTACAATTCATAGTGGATAGCATTGATGCCCGATTTAGACATGTAAAGAGCCACATTCCCTGTGAATCAGAGGGAGGTGGACAGGGGAAACTACATAGTACTAGTGTTGGTGCTTCGGTGACAATATCCTTTTCAGATGAGGGCTGGGAGCGGATGGTTTCAGCGGTTTCAAGTAGGTCGACTTCCCAAGCGGAGTATCAATTGTCTCTAGTTAGCTCAGCGTGGGCATCTTCTCCAACGGGATGATGACGACGTAAAATGTCGCGGCTTGGCTTTATTGTTGCAGGATAATTTTGTTTGGTCTCGTCAATTAAAGTTTTGTTGTTGTGTCTATGAGGAAGTTTGATTCCTGGTGTGTATATTTCGATAGATGGCTTTGTTTGCTTGTAGGTCATCAAGGCTTGTCATGTTTTTGGTTGGTCTATATTTCAAATAGTCATCTAATAAAACTAAATGAGAAATTATTGTATCATGATGCATATGTGTTTCAACTATCTTGAATTTCTATGAGAGAAATATTATTTCTTTTAGTAAGATTCTCTCAACCCTCATAAATTTATCTATATATTCTCATTTGAAAGCTCAATATTAAATATTGAAAAAAAATATATATTAATTTTTTTCTAAATAAACATTTAAATAAAATATTATATTTAATAATTTAAAATATATATTTATTTATGACTCTCCATTTGCATAACGATATCATTGTAATATAAAGGAGTTGTCTTTAGTGCGACTTTTTGGAGATTCTTAGTGACGGAATCCGACGTAAAAAATTGAGGTTAAATCTTTATTTGTATTATTTAAAATGGTTTTTTAACTGCACATTTGGATTCAGCGACCGGAAAAACCCTTGGGACGCTTTGATTGTGCAGAAATTAAATATCAAACTTGCGATTTCAATAAATTGCTGCCGGATTTTGACGGAAAAACCCACCAGAAAAGCTTCCAAAAAATCTCTTTAAAGACAACTCCATAACTAAACACCAATCTTTTTTATACATAAATTTATTATTGGTTAACTTAAAAAACATTTACATTAACCAAAAAAAAATTGTCTATATTAATATTTTCCAAAATTAAATATTATATCTTAATACTTTTAAATTAATAATATATCTTATGACTTAAATATAAATGTTATATAAGTTGAAAAGTCTTTTATTCAACCCCACATAAATACGTATTCAAACCTCGTCATTATATCTAGACCGGATAACAAAGTTACACAAATCATTATCCAATTTAGAGAGAGCTACATAAAATGTTATACAACGATAATAACAATCAATTTTTATATTTTATTTATAATTAAATATTATAAAAGCCGTTCACCATCGATTTTTAAGTTTTAATTTTAAATATTCCCAATTATTTAATATTTTTTTGTTTGTGATTTGTAAAATTAGTTTTTAGTTAAGGAACTCGGACTCATGCGTATTTAAACTATCAAATTTAACTGCTTTTCGTCAAGGTCATATCACTTTTTAATATGGTTAGATATTTTGCATTAATTTTATTTTTTATTATTCTATATCTTATGGGTTTTGGTTGTACAATAATATATATAAGTAAAATAGAATATTAAGGAGTTTAGACTTCTGTGATCCATAATCTTGTTTAAGAAAATAATTTCAGCAAAATCACATAAGAAACCATTTGTCGTTTCGAACCAACTAGTCTGCTTCATCGTCAGGACAAGTTGAAGATCCAATCTGAGCGATGCCATAAATAGGGACAACAGGCTATTCCAACAGCTATTTTGACCAGTAACGGTAAATGGACCTCTAACAGCTATATTCTCATTATTCATATATTTAATAATAAAAT
>APFE030725323.1:42296-99461 GCA_000404065.3 Pinus taeda
AGCGCTCTGCCTCACTTGGCTTGCGATGGCTTAGGCAACCCTGTATCGACATACTGATGTTAGTCGTTGTACCTGAATCTATCCACCAGGTATATCTAGATACAGAACTTTAATTAACTTCAGAACAAACTAAAGCAAGAGGTTTGAAATTGTTCCCCATGAGGGGCTTAATCTGACTTAGACTTGACATTATGTTTAGATCTGGAAAAAAATTCAAAAAACAAGGAAATAATTTAGATACGATGCGTCACGATTTGATTCTTAATCATAATTCTAAAATCTATCTAAAGGCATGTGTAAAAAACTATTTGCTCCATTAAAACTTTAGCCAAAACACCATTCAATAATGAAACACCTTTGGGTGCAATCATTACCTTCAGGCACTTTGGTGTAGTGAATAAAGTACAAACATGCAGCCTTTTGTCAATCTACTTTTGGGTCAGACTAACATATCCATGAACTAACGACCATCGCTACTCCATGTGTGTTGCAACTAATTTTCATACACTACCCTTATGCATCAAACAACTTAGCAGGAGCCAACCCTCCTTTAGGAAAGCTAACACCCACGTCCATTGCCAGCACGTCAATTCAACTTGTCATGAGTCACCCTTGCAATCGTCTTACAGAGAGCGGTTCGTTTGCGAACATCAATGCTTGACTCATGCGAAAAAACAACACATGTATACTTAAAAAACGCCTTTAGTTAGATTCCAAAATTAGTAAAACTTTAGCAATTTCTACAATCATTACCTTTTAGAAATGCTTCAATAATTTATTTAGAGAATACTAAATAATTTATTTAGAGAATACTAAAAAATTTTATGGTTGCCATGATTAGCATCATTGTGATAAATTTCCGTCCTATAAACTAAATATTTTGAAATCATATTAAAGTTCATTTGCCTTCACACGCGTAGCAATTAATATAACACAATATTATAGGTTCACACTAAATTGCTCAATTATCTTAAATAGAAATTTAATTGCATAGGATAGCCATGAATAGAAATTTAATTGCATAGGATAGCCATGATACTGCATTACAAGCAAAGTATGCCCCGTATTGTATGAAACGACTAATACAAACACTTGAATATTCAGTCATGCAAATATCCTAATTTTGAAGAAAACAAAATAATGACAGAAAGCATATTAGTTTCCTCACTTTGATTTCAGTAAAGACTTTCATAATGAGTTCATTTATATAATACTTCATATACCATTGCCAATTAGCTGCCCACTTTGATTAGCTTTTCTCATATTATTGAAAAGTTAATATTTATTTTTTCGAAATTAAACCTTATAATTTATATTAAACCATACTTATCTAATAAAATTAATAATAATTAACGAGAAAAACAATTTCCAGAGTACGACATAACAGATAATAACGAATAGAATTAATCCATATGTTTCAAGTATAAATTATATAATTCACAAGCTCGATGTTTATGTTTTATTTCCTTATACATATACTATTGTTATGTTTTCTTTATACGTATACTAATGTAATATTGCATGTGTTTGTTTTTCAAATCCGAAAAAAAAAATCAGGCAAGCATGTAAATTCGGCCGTTAGATGGTGTGTGATTAAGTAATTATTTTCTATAACACCAAATCTTGTTAATAATTCTAACCACAAAAATAGAACAAGCAAAATGACAAATACAATCATCTTTTCACAGCATCGATGAAATGGTTCACCTAACAAGAACTTGCATCAGTGAATTAAAAAACGTGTCCTAACATTCTAAACCGATCCAAGAGCCAGCGGATTCGACACTCGAAAGTGTTCTATTCAACCGTGTGAAGATATTTGAAATTCTCCTTTGTCTAGTTAACTTGATGAATTGAGTGCATATGTTTAGTTTGTCAGGCTTTTTCAAATTAATAAAATTCTATTCTACTCAAATATTTAAGCAATCTGTGATCCAATAACCTGCCACTCGAACGAAGTAGCACAGAAACAATTATTCTTCATGCATGTAACATTAGATGACTCGTTTCCAGGACCCTGGTTAGGATTGTCTCCAATCTGAGATAGGGGCTGACTAGACTGTGGAGATGATGATAAACCGAGATTTCAGAGATCAATGACAGACCATAAATTCGCCCACTACGTTCTCTGGATCCAAAATCTGGATATGCCCACATCTTTCATTAAACTTAGGGCTCACATTATGAGATACGGCCAGGGGAATGATATCAACAATTATCAAATTCAACTACATTAGCTGAATTTTCATGTATGCAGGCTATAAATTATTACATAAACGTAATCTTGCTCACAGTATTTGATATCATAATCATAATGCACGCATGTCCAACCTAATTATTGTAATTAGACGTCTCTAAATCCAACAAACACTTACTTTGTCCCATCTGGAAGCCAAAAATTCATTCACCGCTATGGCGTTTTGGCCATAGGACATCGGTGAGCACCAATATGCCCAAATCCACCAGCTAGGTATGTTCTCTGTTCCAGAAACATGTATAAAATGAAGCATTTCTTGTAACCCAAGTTCTTCTAGTCGAAAAGCTCAAGATTGCTATAAAGTATATTTCTTTGGAGTAAATAATTATCTTTGCATATACTATACTGTCAAATACCTCTTGATACCACAAATCCTCCAAGAACAAACACAATGAGCAAAGCGAATGATCCAAATGTTTGTGAGACGATCATGTTTCGACCCAATGAGGCTATGAATTTAAAAAGTGCCAACGACATCTGATGCATCACAAAGAGGAGGAAGAATTGACTAAAGAACCTGCAACAATCAAGGCAATCTCCTTGATTACTCATTGAATATTTTAGTGTTCTGACAACTGAAAGAATCTTTACGTGCTTGCTTTAATTTTCTTTTTCACAGGGCAAATTTGGCAAAGGAAGATGTTACATTTTGTTTCCATTCTTGTATCTGTTCACACATTAATAAAACAGAGACCAAGTATATATATATAGGTACCATTTCACATAAAAGGGATTTGAAGTGGTGTTTTAATGTCAGGCTCCTTGGGAAAAAATTCAATCTCTATAATTAAACCAGTTCATCTGGTTCTATTCCATTTCTCCAGCAGTCCTGTAACTTTCTCGAATTGGGAGATCGATGAAGAGATAATAGACTGTAAACTAGATTTTCTAATTTCGATTTATTAGGCAAGTTGTCAACATTGGACAACTTTAAATAATGCAAATGTTGAGCGTCGTACAAAATGAGGCTACAAAGAAAAAAATGGCTAGCAATTTTGGAGATTGACTTTTTGGCAGTTCACTGCCAGGTATCTATTGCATAATAAACGAGTTGAAGATGGCCTATATATAACAGCATAATAGTTTTCATTAATCAGTGAGATTTCTTACACTTCTATTCATGTTTACTGATATAAGGATATAGAAATTCATTTAGGTACAGAGGCTATAAGAATTACCTCTCAGCCTCTGGTGCAAAACCGATAACATAATATGTAACACAAACCCAAATCCCTGCTTCTAGCAAAGAGAGTGGAATCCTCACTATCCATGTTGGTAAAGCATAAGCCCAACATGGATAGAATAGAAGGTCTCTTTGCTTGTAGAAAACTGGAAGACGGCTAACTGTCATTGATAATTCTGGAAAACCATTGAACATAACATGGACTAGTCCAAAGAAAAGAGCTCCCATGTACAGGTTTCCATCATTAATAGTTCGGTGATGCATTTTCGTGCGTAAAAACATGGGCATTGTGACCGCCCCTACAACCATAATCTACATATCTGTTTGTCAGGATTCATACTTCTTTTCTTCTATAACGAATTAAAAAATGGCACGGCTTCTCCTAGTTTGGGTTCCAACTCACTTGTGCTGTTTTGAATATATACACAAAAGAATTTCTCTTCATAAGCAGCCATTCTCTGGAAAAGCAGGCTATGAATATGTTCATTTTACTGACACCGTACTTAGAAGATGTAAGAGCAGCGGGATGGTTACTTTTTCTATCATATGGATGGGATAACTCTTTTGAAAGGTCCTTGCCAACATGAAATGAATGAAAGGCCTCTGCAAATTCCTTGACGGGTATGTAACGGTATGGTCGGCTTTCAACCGCCCAATACTGTTGTTGATCCTTTCTCGAGGTCACCTGTATAATTCAAGAAGCGCCACCGCAAATGTAATTAAGAAGTGAAATCTAACAAGCTTTATTTGCAGTATAGATTAAAACAATCCATTTAATGACTAATGTTGTAAAAGGATAGAAAATAACTATGTTAAGCCGGATCTCAGAAAGGTTATCAAGCTCTGTAGACATCCTCTGTGTGAAAATGCTGTAAATCTTTCAGCTTTAAGATTTAGATGGTAGTTCGTAACAACCACCACTTACAAACCACCAGACAAAACATAATTGTATAAGAAATAATGCTTACTTCCTGTAAGAAATCAGCAACCCCTTTTCTTTCTGGGCACTTGAAGCCCATGGACTCGAAGAAATCAAGCACAGATTCTCGAGGTCCTTGATATACCACCTCTCCTTCAGACAGTAAAATGATATCATCAAACTGCTCATATGTTTCCGTGGCGGGCTGCAGAAGAGAGATCAACACTGTCGCATTAAAGAGATGGATAGCTTGGCGGAGACATTTGATAATTTGGAAAGTCGTACCACTGTCCAATCCTGTTGAAATTTCATCCATGAAAAGAGCTCTCGCACGACCGACCAGCATTTCCCCTACACAGTTCTTATTAAATAATCAGACAATTGATTTGGCACTACCATATCACATGACCATTTTGAACCACCGCAATCATGTCCGCGTTGCGGATTATGGAGAGGCGACTGGCGACTGTAATTGTTGTGCGTCCGACTGAAGCTTGCTCTAGAGCATCCTGAACAATCTTCTCCGACTGTGCATCTGGAGCACTCGTGGCCTCGTCTAGAAGAAGTAGACGAGGATCCTTGAGCATAACTCTTGCAATAGCTATACGTTGCTTTTGCCCTCCGGACGTCTGGACTCCGCGCTCACCCACCTGTATTATCCAAATGAAAGGAAATTCAAACCGACTGTACCTGCCAGAAATGGAAGATGAGAAAGAAAATATAAATTTTACCTGCGTGTCATAACCATCTGGTAGTTGACTGATGAAATTGTGAGCATTGGAAGCTTTGGCAGCAGCAATAACCTGATCCGTGCTGGCTCCGTTGAATGTCATCTTGTATCTAGCAGCAGCTTCCATAAATTTCTCAAGGGTCGTGTTTTCCAATTCCCGGTTCCACGACAGAGAGGCTGCCTTGGTTCTTCTCTTCCAGAGGCGAATTTACAGGATTTGAAATGTCACTTGTCTACCATTACGGCAGAGGGTTACTTCTGGACTCTAGCAAAAAATTAGAAGAGCTTTTCCCTAAGGTAATGGAGCAGAGGAGGAGAGATCTGTATTTTAAAAGAGGCACGGGCTCAGCAAAGGCAGGTGCATGCATGTTGTCACGAAGCCATGGGCTGTTATCTTGCTATACAAAGCGATGTGCTGTTAACTAACCAAATTTTGAATAACAAAAACTTTCCATATTTGAAAACTTGATAAAATGTTCAGGTCGGCAATATGACGGATAACAAAAACTTTCCATATCTGAAAACTTTGGATATTTTACTTTTACCCAAACATGAATGTCTTGAAAACTGGAAAGCCCGCAATAAGACCGTCAACTTTATTGTCGAATCAGAAATTACATAATAAATTTTATATTATTTTCTAATATTAAAACTTTGGTTAAAGTTGTGATGCACATAAATATTTTTATTTTTGGTCAAACAAAGGATTAATAGGCTCTATCGATCACTATTAGTCCCACGCAGGGACTAATAAAAATGGCTATAAAAACATGAAAATGCAAAGTTTTTATAATGCAATTGCCATCTAATTGGCATCTATCATTGTGCTCAAACATAATTTGCTTGTTGAATTGATTGACTTTGTTGAATTGAATACTTTGTTTATCTTTTGAACACAAAATTTGTAAAAATATTAATATATTAATATTTGTATTTGAGAGTGTATTTTATAAAGAATGAAAATTTTAATTTGACTTATTTATTTTGATGAATTCAATTAATATTTTTCTTTATTGTTGTTAATTTTTTTACATGTTTGAAGATAGAATGATTAATAAAATTTTGTGGAAATCCATTACCAAAAATATGATAGGGTTTGTTTACATGGTTTCACCAATACCAAATCAAGTAATAAAATAATATTATATATACAAAAAATAGCTATGATGCACAAAATTCATTTATACAAAAAAAAACAATGACATGCCACCAAATAGCTATTGAATCTATCAACATTTACTAATAATTTAATTTTTATTATTGTGCTCTACATATATAGATATAATTTAATTTGCAAAAAAATATTACATTAAATTTGAGTAAGTAATTTCTTTTAAGTGGCATTAAAAAAATATATTTCACATATAAAGATAAGTGCTATATAGAATTTCTAGTGTTATTTAATAAAAATATATTTAAATAAAATTTCCAGTGGATATGATATTTTATGATATTTAATTTAATTATGATGTAGTTGATATTTATAAATTTTCACTAATTAATCAATATTTAAATACTTTAGAAAATGTTAATTTAATATTAATAAAATATATATAATAATTTATTGTATTCACAAAAAAAAAAAAATGAGAAACAAAAATATTGTAAAACACTAATGAAAAATGATATCTGTCATGTAAATTTTCCAATGATATTTATCATACCACCATGGTATTAAGCATTTAGTTTTGTTTTGATTTTTGCTACTTATCCATAGTTTAATATTAGAAATTCATTTTTTGTTATTTATTACTATTATTTAAATTTATTTATTTGTAAAGTGATTGGTTAAGGTCTTATTATGGGCTCTTTATTAACTTCCATTTCTGTTGGTTACTAATTTTTTGGTTTTAGATTTTTTTCTTTCCTTTTTTTCATTTTTCTTATTATTTCCATTTTCATGAATTCTAGTTTTTCCTCCATATTTTCAATTTAAGATGACTTATTATTATATTAAAAATAAATTTAGTAAATTATATATATATATATTAAAGTGTATATATGTTAATATAAACAATATTAGTTAATCATATTTTTTCATTTTTAATGATGACATTCAACAATACAACATTTTATTAGTTATTTTATTTTCGTGATGAATTATTTGTCTTTATTATTTTTTAGTTTAATCAAACTATATTTAAACTAAACTATAAGTACTAGTTACTATATAACCTTTATTTACATAAAAAATAAAACATTAATATTCGTTATTATATCTACCACAACCGAAATAACACATTAATTTTTTGTTTTAAAATATATTTATACATATTTTCTCAAATTATTCTTTGACCATATATTAATTTAAATGTGGCCAAAAAATTTACATACTATTTTTTTTTTATTGATTTAAATATATTTTTTCTGTCATATAACTGGTTAACATTGTTCACACATTATTTTTAAATGATGATCGTCTTCGTCGATCGTACTCCTGCAATGACGCCAAATGCGTTATTGTTTTTGAGAGACTTCTTTGGATATCACGTATTGTGTTTGCTTCTTCGGAGACTTTATTTTATTAGAGTTTTATTAGAGTATTATTGGGTAAGGGGTGATTTCTATTTTTAACTTTATAGCAAAATAAATGCAGTTTGATATGAGGCAAATAGTGTTCGCTCTCTCTTTCCCTAGCACATGAATTGAGATAGCAGCTTGATATGAGGCAAATAGCGTTTGCTCTCTCTTTCCCTTGCACATGAATTGAGATAGCAGCTTGGAGAGATAAGGCGAGTGCTATTTACCTCGCATGTCAAGCTGCATTTACTTTGTTATAGAGATGGAAATAAGAGTTTCCCTTCCGTTTTGCTGAAATTTTATTAGCCCTGACTCCAGAATCATTCAATTAGATGGAGGGTGACAGATTTATGAGCACTAACTCCAGAATCATACAATTAGATGGCGCCCAATTAAATGGAGGGTGACAGATTTAGTAGGCAGTTGTCTATAATGAGTTTAGAAGCTTTTCTGGTGGATTTTTCCCGTCAAAATCCGGCAGCAATCTATTGGAATCGCAAGTTTGATAGCTAGTTTCTGCACAATCAAAGCGTCTTAGGGGTTTTTTAGGGTGCTGAATCCAAATATGCAGTTAAAAAACCATTTTAACAACAAATCAAGATTTAACCTCAATTTCTTCCTTCGGTCCGTCACCGAAATCTCCAAAAAGTCCCATTATAGACAACTCCATTTAGTACCATTGACCATTTAACCATTTTAACTGCAACAAATCAAGATTTAACCTCAATTTCTTCCGCCGGATTCCGTCACCGAAATCTCCAAAAAATCTCATTATAGATAACTCCATTTAATAGCACTAACCATTTTTGTCATGAATGAAAACACAAATATCAAGTTTTACCATTATTGTGATTCTTATTGTACAAATAAATAAATGTAAAATTCATTAGAATCATTTATGAGATAGGTTCAAATTACATTTACTTTCACATAACTATATTACGTGTTTTTTACCATTTTTTATTAGCATATCTTTATATTATTGTTACTTTAATTTCACTTTGTATCGACATATAAATAACTTATCCCACACCTTTATTATAACATTAAAAATGAATTCAATCTCATAAATCAAAACCTTCTTCTTTATATATGCATAAAAATTATTTTTTATAAAAAAGTCAATATAAAATTAAATCAAAATAATTAATTATAAAAAAAAAAAATTATAGGCACGTTAACTTAACCGATAAATAAGGTTATATATTCTATTTTAGTGGGTGGGGTTGCTTTGGTTTAGGAATCCAATGCCGAACTCCAGAGCATAAATTAACAAGTCATTGTATTATTTAAAAATAATATATATGGATATGCACTTCTCATTAAGCAGGTTAAAAAAGTGGCACATGTAATTTTTAAATTGAGTATATTTATTTATTATATTTGTGGTAAGTATAATGCATTTAGTTTTGTTTTTAATTGGGTATTAGTTTGTTTTTATCCACATTTATGTATAGTTTAATATTATAAATTTATTTTTGTTTATTTTTTATTAGTATTTTATTTTATTTGTAAGGTGATTGATTGAGGTTTTATTATGGGTGTTTAGTAATTTCTCTATTTCTATTTAGCTACTAATTTTTGTTTTAGTTTTATTTCCTTTTAATTAACATTTTGATTTTTTCTATTTATCATATCATGAATTATATTATTTTCAACAATATTTTTCAATTTAAAATGTCTTATATATTATATTTAAAAAATATATTTTTTTAATAAATTTAATTATAAATAATTATATATATTATTAAAAATAAAACACACACACATAGATAAATGTATGTTAATATAAACAATATAATTAGATCTAAGACTTTTGTGATCCATAATGTAAAAGAAAGTCTTTCAGATTAATCACATTGATAGGATTTGGTCAACGTTTCCAACCAACTAATGTGGTTCATCGTCAGGACTAGGTGAGAAATCCATCTATCAGAAGGAATAAATAGTAAGGATGCAACATTGCCCAAAAATAGCTGTTAAAAACTAGTTGTTGGTGAATTAGTTAATAGGTAAAGAAATTAGTTATTAGGGAGTTAGTTGTAACGATTTATTTCATTAAACTATTCTATGTTTAGTTGAAAATAGTTGTTAAGGAATACTTAAAAAATAAAATATTGAATTTTAATATTATCAAATTAAGGTAAAGAAGTTATTTATTAACAAATTATATCATTAATCACATTTCTTAATTTTTGGGGATGGCATTCAACAATATTGTTTTGTATGTTAATATAAACGATATTAATGATGAAAAAACCTAGGGAACCGATATCATGAGGTTGAGAGCCCAAGACTCGGGAGCCATGATGATGGGTTTAGGGTTTCGGTGTCGCGATCGCTTGCAACCCGCATCCTCTGTTGCCTGCCTACACCTGCCCCCGTAAACCTGTGACTTAACCTCTGTTCTCCCCTGCATTTTTTTTTTTATCCGGGTAATTGTTTGACCGACTCATGCTGTTGCGGTATACTCCTTTCCTCACAGGTTTTCCTCCCTACCCATTTACTAACCTTCACCGTTTACTGTTAGTGCTTCTGTCTTCTTCTGGCATCTGTCATAAACAAATCTCGACAGTTATGGATGAGCTAGGCGAATTTGTGGATCCTTCGAAGGATGTGCCCATATGGACACCCACCAGGACCACCGCTGCTGGTTTATTCCCCTTCATGTCTGACCTTATCGATGAAATAGAAGCTCTCCCACCATTTTCTCGCCCTCACATCTCGTCGGTTTCTCTCCCTAAAGATGCGCCCTCTCCCCCTGAGTTCATCTGCGCTCCCTAGCCCTTATCGACCCTTCGCCTAAACCGATCTGCCCTTCTCTCAGAGGCGATACTACCCTTAACCCACCTCCGGCGGTGACTAGCCCCCCTCCTTCAAAAATTCCCCAGGGTTCTCCGGTCCTAGGTTCGGTACCATCTGCTCCTCTGTTCTCTTTGGCCCCCTCTATGGGACATTATATGGGCATTGGACCAATTTCTGGCATTTTTGCTACTATTTCACAGGGAGTGACTGAAAACCCTAGGGTTTCTCCTTCTTTGGGACCTTCTCAACCCTTCTCGACTTAGGAAACTTCAACTGCAGGGGTTGCTGGGGTTTCAAGAAAGAAAAGGGGTCTAAAGCTTCAGGCTAGTGCGGTGCCCCTCAATTTTGCAGAGGACATTAAATTACTGGACGCTATGGACATTGCCGAAAAGGTGCTAATCGGTCGGGTACATGGTAAACACTACAGTGTGGCGAAATTACAACAATAGGTCTCAGAGGTCTGGGGTGAAAACCTAAAGGATACCCCAAAGGTACAAACACTAGTCAAAGGATGGTTTGCATTTCATTTCAGCTGTCTGGAACATACCAACTGGGTGCTTTCCACGGTCTAACACCTTGACCAAGCCCCTATTCTTCTCAGAAGATGGACTCCCCTATTTGACCCGGAGCGGGAGAGGGTCGATGCAGGCCCTATATGGGTCCTACTGCTCGGACTACCCTTACATTTTTGGACGGAAGATGTCTTCAAGCGCATTGGGAATGCCCTCGGTGTTTACCTCACTTTTGACGATTCATACCAGACTTCGGGGAATTTGGCATATGCCAGGATATTGGTACATCTGGATCTTTCAAAGGGCTTTCTCGAGTACATAGACATTTGATGGAGGAACAATACCAGAAGATAGCTACTGGATTATAAGGGTGTACCATTTCGTTTCCGGAGGTGCCATAAGGTAGGACATCTCTATAAAGACTGCCCCCTGCTGGCCAAAAAGAAAAATCAGGCCTCGGCATCGGAAAATGCGACCCACCTGCATACTCCTCAGGATGCTCAACCTAGGAGACAGGCTTCAACAGCTCCACAGAACCCGGTTGCTTCTGAGATCCTGGTCGGTCAGCAGAAGAACCCAGCAGAAGAGAATGCGACACCCCCACAGCCGAAGAAGCGAGGGAGGCCTCCCAACCGTTTTCAGCCGCCTCCTCCTACTCGACCTCAGTCGCCATCCAAGGGCTTGCCCTTTTCGGGTATGATTCCTCCTTCCATCCCTGTTTCCTCTCACTACTCATCTCATATTGATTGCATTCTATCAAGCTCTTTTTCTGATCTACATGTCATGAACCCATCCCCTGAACATCTGGGGTTGGGTTTGGATTCTGACCCCTCTTTGATCACTCCACTCACCTACCTGATTACATCCAACCCCATCTTCTCACCTGCCCCCTCCTTGACTACTCCCTCTCACCTCCCAACAATTACTACCTTCCAGGTCCCCCCACCTGGGAGGTACTTGACTCGCTTGAAATCGAAGAGACAAGCCCAGGACCATGTTGGGCTTGATATACTCCACCTTCCCCCTCCCCTAAACTTCACGGGGGGCCGACCTTTCAATCTATCTAAAGCCCAAGGCACTGTTGAAGATGAGATTGCTTTGGGGGTTCAATCTACCTAGGGATGCTTAGAGCCATAGAATCCCAACCTACCCCCCCTCCATGAAGATCTTCTCTTACAATTGTAGAGGGCTGGCTAGGCCAGACAAAAAACTAGCTCTTCGTCGTTTGCTAAAAAATATTCCGCTTGATATTATTTTCCTACAAGAAACACTGGGACCTATATTAGACGTCTCACAGTCCCTCCAAAACATGCTTCTTGGCTAGATTTTTATTGGATTTGATGCACATGGGAGGTCAGGAGGATTAGCTTTGGGATATAACTCCCATACCATAAAGATGCTCAATTGCTGGGGTGGTCTGGGCCATCTTGGCGTAGATATCAGATCTACTGATCCAGGGATGAATTTTCGGATATATAATGTTTATGGGCCTTGCTAGAATAGACCAGATTTTTGTCTGAATCTCCAAAGTTCTGATTTATTTTTGACTGACCACCTGATCCTTGGTGGGGACCTTAATTTTTCCATCGGACATTCTGAATCTTGGGGATGCAGGGCACAACGAGACTCCCTTTCGGATTACTTTCTATCTGAACTAGACGCTCACCATTTGATTGACATCCCCTCTGCAAAGCCACAAGCAACATGGAGGAACAACAAGACTGGGGAAGACAGTTTGGCCCGTAGACTTGACGACTTCCCTGTCAAAGAAAAGGTTATGGATTTGGGTTTACATATCAAACACTGGGTAGGTACAGGTGGGATCTCTGATCACCTACCCATTTACTTGGCAATTGATGGAGGGCAAACAAAACCTAAAGGACCCTTCAAGTTCTGTTATGTCTGGCTCAAGGATGACTCCTATAAAAGAATGGTCACTGATTTCTGGAAGGCTAACCCCCCTGGGAGGAGAGAAGATAGTACTAAAGGATTTATACACAATCTTACAATCCTTAAGAGAATGTCCAAACTTTGGGCACATAACAAAAGAGTACATGAGGAACAAACTCTCTGTAGGATTGAATCTGAAATTGCTACATTTGAAAATGACCTCGGAGGAATATACACCTTAGACGAACATAAGGAAAGGATGGTTTCTCATTATGCTGAAAGGGAAAAAATTCTCAAGGATAAGGAAGAAACCTGGCACCTAAGAAGCAGAACCATCTGGATGCTTGAAGGGGACGAAAACACAAAATTCAATCACAAATTTGTCAATGGAAGAAAGGCGATCAATACCATTTGGTAGCTACAGAATAAGCAGGGGCAGATTGTTAATACATTCCCACAACTTGCTAAACTTGCCTCCTCTCATTTCAAAAGCACATACAGTGCCCCCACGGATATCAACTTGGCTGAAATAGTCAGGGTTGCACAACTCTTCCCCAGATTTGTGGATCCTGAGGAGGGAGGTGAATTAATAAAGGAAGTCTCTCTAGAGGAATTGGAATACACCTTAAAGTGGTTCAAAAAGGATAAAAATCCAGGTCCTGATGGTTTGTTGATTGAATTCTACTTGGCTTTCTTCGACATCATTGGGAAATACCTGCTCAGAATTGTTGAGGACTCGAGAATCAGAGGATATTTTGAAACCTCAATCACCTCTACTTTCATTGCACTCATTCCGAAGAAAGACAACCTGGACTCATTCGAGGACTTCCGTCCCATATCTCTATGCAACTGTATATATAAGATCATAGCTAAGATCATTGTAAACACGATGAAACCTATTCTTTCTAATAATATCTCTCTGGAACAATTCGCCTTCCTACAGGACAGAAAAGTCCATGAAGCTATAAGTACTGCTCAGGAAGTAATTCATACTCTACACTCAAGGTGTGGCAAAGGTATGATTATGAAGGTGGATTTATCAAAAGCTTTCGACAGGGTAAATTGGCTTTATATTAGAATGTTGTTAACACATTTAGGTTTTCCTTACTTATTCATCAAATGGATCATGAGTTGCATTACTAACATCCCTTTCAGTATTCTGGTGAACGAAAATGCCTCTCCCTTCTTTACTTCTAAAAGGGGACTGAGACAGGGATGTCCTCTTTCGCCTTTGCTCTTCCTGCTTGTTATGGAATGACTCAACAATCTCATCAAAGAAGAGCACCGAAGGGGCAGATTAAAGGGCATAAAGATAACAGAAGGTTGTATCCTGACTCATCTTCTCTTTGTAGATGATATCTTGGTTTTCATCAATGGTAGTATTGGGGACATTAGTATCATCAAAGCAAATTTCTCCCTCTTCCAAGCGGCAACAAGTATGATCATAAATGACAGCAAGTCCACATTAACAGCTGCTGAACGTACTCCACATGAGATCTATTTTGCTCTACAATGTTTCCATTTCACTCAGTTGCAATTATCTGATGGCTTAAAATATCTAGGTTACAAGTTGAAGCCACTTGGCTACAAAATCGTTGTCTGGACTTGGCTCATCTCAAAGATGGAGAAAAGACTTAATACCTGGTACCTCAAATACCTCTCGCTTGCAGGACAACTCACTCTAATTAAAAGTGTCCTGGAGGCCACTCCTATATATTGGATGTCCCTGGCTTGGATAGCCATAGGTATTCTCACTAGAATACAATCCCTTTGTTGCAGATTTCTTTGGCAAGGGAATAAGCAGGGTAGGATTTTTGCTTGGGTTAGGTGGGAGGCTCTGAACCTACCAAAAAAATGGGGGGTTGGGGCCTAAAAAAGTTAGAAGATTTCTCATTAACACTTGCTGCAAAACTTGTTTGGAAATTAGTATAAGCAGACAACCTTTGGACAAGAGTTACATATGCCAAATATATTGCTCCGATGCACATCATGGACTGGATTAGAAGAACTCACCTAAGTACCGTGGGCACCTCAAGGTCGTCCTAAAAGCTTTGAACCCTATCAGAGAGGGCCTCACTTGGAGAATTCGATATGGGCACACTGTTCGCATCGGTCTCGATCTGTGGGTGGGCTGTGGGGACATGCATTGCCTAGCTATGGATCTCATTTAGCATCTTCAACAACATAACATTTCTTATATTGCACAGATTGCAAATTTGGAGAACACCTCTTTCCTCCAACAGGCCTGGAAAACTTCTCATCATTTAAACATTCCTCCTATTTGGACACAATACTGGGAGGACTACACTCAGGCCCTCATAGATGCCCACATCCGTATCCTTGAAGGTGATGATGAGATTATATGGGCTCTTTCAAAAAATGGAAGGTACTCACCAAAAGAAGGATATCTGACTTTGTCGGCACCAAGGAAGCCTCTATGCTTGTTGACTGGTGGAGACATCTCTGGAAGCTTAAGGCTCCTCCCAGAACTAGACTTTTAATGTGGACCATCATACGGAACAAAATCCCAACTGGTGAAAACCTCCTCAAATGAGCACATTATGGTCCGCATTGGTGTAGCTTTTGCAAGAAGGAAAATGAATCCACTTCCCAGCTATTTCTGGAATGTAGAGCTATTTGTAACCTGTGGAATCTTATCCTCCCTCCCATCGCCCCTTCTGCAAATTGGGCTAGCAATACTATTCTTGCGGCCTGGTAGTCCTGGTTCAACACTTCATCATCGAAAAAGCTTCGGAACCTCCCCCTTCTGATTTGCTGGACTATTTGGATTGCCAGAAACCGTATAATTTTTCAGGACACAGCACCGAGCTGGGCTGTACTGATGGCCAAAGTCAAGGCCGATTTCTCCCTCATTCCAGATGATCCTCCCCCACGTAATACCCGCATTCCCAATCCTATTCAAATAGACTACAACAAACCTTGGGCTTACTTCGATGGTGCAACACCAAGAGCAAGGCTTGGTGGGGGGGGGGGGGGGGGGGGGGATATACTTCATATAAACCATCATCATTCTTATAGCATGCTCATAGGTTTCCGAAGATGCACTAACAATTCAGCTGAGCTCCTTGCTGCAAAACATCTCGTTCATTTCGCTTTGGAGGAAAACTGCAGTGATCTACAATTATTTAGGGACTCAAAAATTATTTGTGACTGGCTGAACAGGAAATCTAGATGTTCTACTTTTGCATTAAATCACATCTTGGAAGAAACTTTGAGATTGATTTCATCTTTTGACACTTTTACATGCTCACGTATTTACAGGGAGCAGAACGGAGCTGCCGACAGCCTATCCAAAAAGGCTGCGCTCGGGGAGCCAAACATTTGGTTGATTAGAGAGCACCATGGGGAAGCTAACTACCAATATTATCATCGGCCATTCATGGATCTACAAGTTTAATTCATGATTTGTTTTGGTTATGTTTTGATTAGGCACATACCTTTTTTGTATGTATATATTGACATTGAACATGGTAACAGTATGATTATTATATGGTTTACAGTTTTTTGGTTATTATTGTTGCCCCCTGCGTGGATCAAAGGCCACAATATTGTTTATACATGACATGATCATGCACTGCATATGCACCAACATCTACAGAGTGTAATTTCTTTTTTTAATGAAATTATGATTTTTC
Source organism: Pinus taeda (assembly GCA_000404065.3). Lineage (NCBI taxonomy): Eukaryota > Viridiplantae > Streptophyta > Pinopsida > Pinales > Pinaceae > Pinus > Pinus taeda. Next base: position 58,769 of record APFE030725323.1, read on the forward strand.
CTTATGGAAAGAAAGAAAATGATATTAATGATATCTCTTAATTTTTTGTGATGACATTCAACAATATTGTTTTATTTTTGTGATGAAATCTTTGTATTTGTTATTATTTTTGTTTAATTAAACTATATTTAAGCTAAACTGAGAATTCTAACTACTATATAAGCTGGTTTATAATAAATGTAATCATAATTATATTATTATTATTTTTAAAATTTATTATAAATAATAAAATTTAAAAAATACTACTTTCCTAATAGAAAAGGACGTAATAGTGTTATTTTTTTAATTTATTTTATAATTGGTTCAGTTTAGAAAGATATTATCTTATGGACGGTTTACCTATTCCGAGTATTGGCATTTAACAATGCGAAAACGAAGTACGTCGTCCATAGATAATATCTTTCTAAACTGAACCAATTATAAAATAAATTAACAATGCCAAAAGGGTGGATCAGTGTCAATGTAAATTTACAATTTTTATAATTTGTAAATTGGTTTAATGCACTTATTTACTACTATATAAGTCTGGTTTATAATAAAGTTAATCATAATTTTATATTATTATTTTTTAAAATTTATTATAAATAATAAAATTTAAAATACTACTTTCCTAATAGAAAAGGACGTATAGTGTTATTATTTTTAATTTATTTTATAATTGGTTCAGTTTAGAAAGATATTATCTATGGACGGTTTACTATCTCCCAGTATTGGCATTTAACGATGCGAAAACGATAGTACGTCGTCCATAGATAATATCTTTCTAAACTGAACCAATTATAAAATAAATTAACAATGCCAAAAGGGTGGGATCAAGTGTCAATGTAAATTTACAATTTTTATAATTGTAAATTGGTTAATGCACTTATTTATTAGTAGTATTTACAAATTTTCGAAACGGTTTATTCTCTATTTTAAATCTTGTTTTGGTAGGCAAGCACTTACGTGAGATTTGAACCAGTGACCTATCGCAAAAATCTTGTTTTGGTAGGCAAGCACTTACGTGAGATTTGAACCAGTGACCTATCGCAAAGAGTGCCTTAACAGTGCATCCATTCACCGTCAATCCAAAGCCGCGTGGGCTATCTATTCAAAATCTTAAAATGAACATGAATTTAATATTTTTATTTAGTTATATTTAAACTCAACCGAGGTACTAGCTATTATGTAGCACTTGTTTTTTTATTGATTTATATGTGTCATATAGAATTTCTAAATTGTTATTCATTATTTTTCTTTAGAGAAATTAAAATACTTATATGTTTAAAAATGTTACTTTAATATTAATGATGTCTAGAGTCATCTTTAATTTAAAATAAGGTTTTCAAAATTTTAATTTAATTATCAATAATTATGAGATAGATGATAGGGATTTAACTTCTATAAAATATTCTATATTAGTGGGATACACAAATTAAAGGCTAAGAGTTATTACCAAAAGTATTTATAACTTTTTCCCCTTTTTAATTAAAGTTATTAATTTAAAAAAATGTGATATGAAAGAATAAGTTATGATTTGGTAATGTAACAAAATCTAGATTAAGGTTGTCTGTGATAAAGTGAGATGAATTTCCATGGTTAAGAATCATATATCTATATATATATATATATATATTTGAAATGTATATATGCTTCACTGATATATTAATTATTTTTATTAATAATAATAATAATTATATATATTTTCAATAAAGTTATAATTTAATTTATTTATATGGTTTTTAAAATTTTAGCAACTTGAGATGTACAATTAAATAATTATTTTGATATTTATTATGTATCAATGTCTATCAACATTTGTCAATCATTTAATTGATATTATTGTGCTAGTGTGATATATATCCAATTTGATTTGCAAAAAAAAACACCAAAACATAACATAATTGCATTTTAGGTTTATGTAAAGTTAAAAAAAATGTATTTCACATATAAGGGTGAGAGTTATATAGAATTTCCAATATTACTTAATAAAGATGTATTTTACATATAAAAATAAGTGTTATGTAGGATTTTCATAGATATTTAATTATATTAAGATGGAGTTGGTATTTATAATTTTCATAGATCAATTAAAATATTTATATACTTAGAAAATGTTAATTTGATATTAATGATATTAATAAAATATTACATAGAAATTTTGTTTGATTTAGAAAAAACAAGAGAAAAGAGACAAAAATATAACATTAGATTTGCTTGGAGTGTTTTTTTCTTAATATTTTAGGGTGAGAAACACAAGTGTTACCTCTTATGATTTTATTAGAGGTAAAAATCCTCAACACAAGGATGATAACTCAAGGGTAATTTAGGAAAGTCACCATTATCATTTTAATGGCTTTGTTTTTCTCATTTTAGACTAAGAATTATTCTAGTCAATGGGAGCTTCCGCAAGGTCAACTAAACTCAATGTGTTATCGTGTGAAGTGTGAACAAGTGAGAGCCTCTGTTTTTCTCATTTTAGACTAAGAATTATTCTAGTCAATGGGAGCTTCCCTAAGGTTAACTAAACTCAATGTGTTATAGTGTGAAGTGTGAACAAGTGAGAGCCTCGAATTATCTAGCTTAATATTTATGATTAATGCTTTAGGTTCACATCTTAAATGAGATTTCCAATTAGCCTCAAATATTAAATGATCAACATATTATAAGGCTAAATATATGTTGGTAGACTTATCAAAAGCAATTCATGCACTTCGTTTTAAGATAATAAATATCAAATCCAACTATGTTTTAATAATGTTTAATGGATCTAATGACAACTCTTTTTACAAGATATATAAGCAATAACAACCTAGGTCTATAATCATTCAAATTAATTTGAATAGAGACACAAAAATATAACATTAAATTTACTTGGGGTATTTTTTCTTAATATTCTAGGATGAGAAACATAAGTGTTACCTCTTATGATTTTATTAGAGGTAAAAATCCTCAACACAAGGATGAGATCTTAAGGGTAATTTAGGCAAGTCACCGCTTTTTTTTTAATGGTTTTGCTTTTCTCATTTTAGACTAAGAATGGTTCTAGTCAATGGGGGCTTCCCGTCAACTAAATTCAATTTGTTATAGTGCGAAGTGGGAGCAAGGGAGAGCCTAGTATTGTTTAACTTAATATTTATGATCAACTATTTAGGTTCACAACTTAAATCATATTTGTAATTAGCCTCCAATATTAAATGATCAACACATTACAAGGCTAAATATACGCTCATAGCCTTATCCAAAGAAATTCAATGCACTTCATTATAAGAGATAAAGATCAAATCTATATATGTTTTAGTAATGTTTAATGCAGAAATTATAGATTAAAGAAAGATCTAATGACAACCCTTTTTACAAGATATAAGCAATAACAACCTAGGTCTATAATCAATCAAATTGATTTGGATAGAGACACAAAAATATAACATTAAATTTGCTTGGGATGTTTTTCTTAATATTTTAGGGTGAGAAACATAAGTATTACCTCTAATGATTTTTTTAGAGGTAAAAATCCTCAACATAAGGATGAGAGTTCAAGGGTAATTTAGGAAAGTCACCACTATAGTTTTAATGGATTTGTTTTTCTCATTTTACACTAAGAATGGTTCTAGTCACTGGGGGCTTCCCTAAGGTCAACTAAACTCAATGTGTTATAGTGTGAAGTGGGAGCAAGAGAGAGCCTAGTATTGTCTAACTTAATATCTATGATCAATGCTTTAGGTTCAACTCTTAATAAAGATTTCCAATTACCCTCCAATATTAAGTGATCAATATATTACAAGTTTAAATATATGCTCGTAGACTTATCCAAAGCAATTCAATGCACTTCATTATAAGAGAATAAAGATCAAATCCAAATATGTTTTAGTAATGTTTAATGCATAAATTATAGATTAAATAAAGATCTAATGGAAACCCTGTGGTGAAGTAAAATTATAAATGTGGACATAAACAAAATCCTCTAGCCCGATAATGGGTCTAGCCACAACAGATACATTCTATGGAAGATTTCCTTAGGTTAGAACCAATTAAGAGGGCTTACCTCTTAGTACGCTTATCCTGTTTGATGATGTCCTTGTTTGCTCACCCTAGCTATCTCTCGCTTCCTTCTTCAGGCACCTGAAACAAGTAAACAACAACAAACAACAACTGTGATAATGGACAAATTGTAATTCAACCTACTTAACAAGTCAAGAAACATTAAGCCATGAATATGTAAGATGAAAAATCATGTAGGAAATCAATCGATAGTTGCATATATATTGAATCAAGAAGAGATTACAACCATTGCCTTGACATTTCCGTTCTCCTCTGACACGACCAGGTTCCCACACACTTCTGCTAGCATTCCATGATGGCCTCAACAACGATAGTTTTAAGGCTCTTCCCTTTAGGCTTCACTCCAAACCAAATCACACTTCTCCCTCACACAACTAGAGAGCTACAACTATGAATAGCTTGCTGTTTACTCCAAACTAAAATAGCACTAGCACACCAACCTTAACACTAGCTTGTTCTTGGGAAAAAGGGAGGTTTATATAGGATGAATGGATGCGAGATAGATCCTCTTCTCATGGAAGAAGGTCTTATCTCTTGAGGTAGTTCCATCATAGGGTAAAGGAGCCCAAAATGACATCCTCGACCTCATCCGGCCAAACCATTTAGCAAACTTCAGTTACGAAGCTTCTAGAGTTGGAAGCTTCGACTCTTTATTTAAAAAAATTTCCATAAGAGGACCGACGCAATTGGAACAAAGCTCAGTCGCTCCGGTCGACACTAGGGAAAATGTTAATACTTGCATATTGGCACGAGGAGGACAAGGGTCATTAGCACCGGTATTGTAAACTGGGAAAAATAGAAGATTTTGGGGAAATGGTGCAAAAGGGAATTGTTCTGCTCATGAAGAGGGACACAATGGGAGTTTCTTCATGAAGGGAAAGCATGTAGGGTTCACTGTAGAGGTCCTCCAGGATTAGGGAACGGGGAGTACAGGGATAGTGACAAAATGTTGTGTAACAGATGCCCCCTAAAGCGTGAAGGCCGAACTAGGGTGAAGGATGAAATGCTTTATGAATCAGTGTGGGGAAGCGTAGTCTTCCGTTGGAAAACCTGCAAGCAAGGACATATACATATACACAAATGAGAACTCTGTCAAAGGATACATGAATCATGGTATCGATGCAACCATCCAAAGGATGATCACGTGAATGGATCCAGGCATGGGCACAACCATCTGTCAAAGAGGATCATAATGAAACCAAGGTATGGTTGCAACCATCCAACAATGAGAAGGATCACATATGATAACTCATGGTATGGTTGCAACCACCCATTTGAAAGAGACATGTATATCAATGTAACCATGTCACATCACTTCGCAAACAAGAATTTTGTGATCTGAGCCCAGGGTCTTGTGCTCCAACATGACCTGATCAAAATACAAATTCTAACATGTGAATAGATGTGTTGACGCCGAACATGCTAGAAAGTCGCTTGATTATGAGTCAATGATGTAAAATGTTAACAAGCGCGAGAGAAACCACCAATAATGACAATGGTCCTCAAGGTACTATCAACACAATTTACGGAATGTGAATAGAGGGACTGTAGTCGAACACCCATGAAATCACTCAAGCGAAAGCCAATGATGTGAACTTGTCGTTGAGTGCGAAGCCCTCTTATCAACCCTGAACCAAGATGGGGTCAACGCTTCTTGGAGCTCAACGCCCTATGAAAAATGTGAATAGGCATAATATCCTTCTTTTCACTTAAATTCTCTTAGTATTTCAATCGTCATCGCAAGAACCACCCACCTTGCTACTGGTACTAGATTGACAATAACCATTGTAAATGCCATTGAATAAGCTTCAATTATAACCTGAATTCTCATGTGGGTTTGCATGTGTCTCACTGACCTATTGATACTTCACATGATGTCAAGAATGGAATGTAGGGTAGTGAGCCACTGCTACGCTCCCAGATAACCCATGATCCATCACTCCATTAAGATATTTGAATTATAAATTAGTTCAATGTTAAAGATTCATATACAAATTCAAATTTTATTATTAAGTAAATGCATTCTACACCATATTCTTAAGTGAATTATAACTATGTAAACACATTATATTTAGGTTTACGAGAGATTTTTCGACGTAAATCACAAGATCTGTCATTTGTCGACGCGTTTCGAACCAACTAGTGTGGTTCATCGTCAGGACAAGTTGAAGAAACAGATCCAGCTTAGCATGTTAAATAGTCTGAGCAGAGTCTCCAACGGCTAAATTGATTAACAGCTAATTTTGACTTTAGGACCCAGGTCAAATTTATTAATTTATTAATTTAATATTAATATTATATTAAATATTATTTATTATTTTTAATGGAAATAAGTTAAATTAGATAAAAATATATAAATAAATAAAATAAATTTTAATGGTTAGTTTAAAAAGGTAATTAATTATTTATTTAAATTATATATTATATCTTTAATATAATATATATATATATATATATATATATATATAATATATATATATATATATATATATATTATATATTATATATATATATATAGATATATATATATATTATATATATATATATATATATATAGATTAATTAAAAATTATAATATTAGGTTGTTAAGATAAAAGTTAAGATTAATAAAATTATTTGGAACGAGCTAACTTAAAAAGAAAAAAAGAAAAAGAAGAAGATAAATTAAAAATAAATAACTAAATAAAAATATTAATATAAAATTTATTAAGAAAGTAGATGGTTAAAAAAAACAAAATAAAAAATAAAAATAAAATAAATAAATTTTAATTACCCAGAGAAACTAAATTGTGTAAATGAATATACCTGCCTTACAAATAAAAAAAATAAAAAATAAATAAATAGATAAATTAAATAATAATAATTAATTAATTAAATTAAATTAAAATTAAAAAATAGTTATTATAAGGTAGATATAAGGGCATTAAAATAATAATAATAATAATAATAAATAAATAAATAAATAAAAATAAAAATAAAAATAAATAAATAATGATGGGGGATAGAATAAAAAGTTTTAACTCCTCATATAAAATAATGTAAATATTAACTAATTAATACAATCAAATAATAGATTAAAAACGATGGAGGGGGAGAGGCGAAACGGAAGAAAGCGACTAGGAAGAGAGGGCAGGGACCCAACACCTACTGATTTTCCAACCATCCTCTCTATTGAGATTGCTCGGCTTCTTTTCAATCTCAAGAGCTTCCCTAAATTTCCGATGATGGAACTGCGAAACTCTAGCAATGACACTAGCCTCCTCAATACAAACATGATGATTGGTTTTTTCCGCATGCTCAGCTAAAGCAGAAGACTTTGATCTCCTATGCTTAAGGTCAGCTGCGTGTTCACTAATCCTTTGATTGATGGAGCGACCCGTCTCACCAATATATGGGGTCCCACAGGAACAAGGGATAATATATACCCCTTTCATATCTTTAGGGTCGATAGGATCTTTTGCTGATCTGAGGGACATACAAATGGTGTTAAGGGGGCTAAAGGTTATAGGGACACTATGCCTCTTGAGAATTCTTGCAATCTTATCAGTGGTCCCTTGAACAAAAGGAAGATGGACATCTGGAATCCACTCCTTCTGTTCCCTTTTAGCAAGAGAATTCTTGGTGGCTTTTAGGAAAGCCTTCTATCCCAAGTATCTACTATAACCATTCTCAACAAAGACATCAAGGAGATGGGATTTTTCTTTCTCAAAACTCTTTTAATCCGAGATCCTTAGGGCCTGAGTAGCAAGGGTATTGAGAACCCCCATCTTCTGAGCTGGGAAATGGTGGGAACTGGCATGAAGATACTGCTCCGTATGCGTTTTCTTTCGAAAAATTGGTGGGAGAGGGAACCATCACTATTCTTAGAAATCAAAATATCAAGGAAAGAGAGGCATCCATCAACTTCCTACTCTTTAGTGAACTTAATGGCCGAGGATTGATTGTTGAGATGATCGAAGAAGAGATCTAATTCCTCTTGGCCGTGAGGCCAAATAACATTGGTGTCATCCACATACCTTTTCCAAAGCTTAGGCAGGAGACGGAAAGAGTTAAGAGCCTTGGACTCAAAATCTTCCATAAAAAGATTAGCAACGACCGGGGATAGGGGTGAGCCCATGGCAACCCCACAGATCTGCTCAAAGAACTCTCCTTCAAAACTGAAAAAGGTGGAAGTGAGGTAGATCTCAACTAATCGAGCGGTGTCAGGATCTGTTAAGTAGTTGATAACCTCCAAGGCCTCATTAATAGGGATGCAAGTGAATAAGGAAACAACATCAAAACTAACAAGAATGTCCCCAGGGTCAAGCTTAATGTCCTTGAGTTCATTAATAAAGGAAGCAGAGTCTTTTACGAAGGACTTCGTACGACCAACTAAGGGCTTAAGCTTTAGCGCAAGGAACTTAGCCAGAAGGTAGGTAGGACTTCCAATGGTGTTGATAATGGACCTTAATGGAGCTCCTTATTTGTGAACCTTGGGGAGACCATAGATCCTGGGAGTGATAGGGTTGCTCTCAATGAGTTAAAAAGAATTTTGAGAAAGAAAAATCCCATCTCCTTGATGTCTTTATTGAGAATGGTTATAGTAGATACTTAGGACAGAAGGCTTTCCTAAAAGCCACCAAGAATTCTCTTGCTAAAAGGGAACGGAAGGAGCGGATTCCACGTGTCCATCTCCCTTTTGTTCAAGGGACCACTGATAAGATCGCAAGAATTCTTAAGAGGCATAGTGTCCCTGTAACCTTTAGGCCCCTTAACACCATTCGTATGTCCCTCAGATCAGCAAAGGATCCTATCGACCCTAAAGATATGAAAGGGGTATATATTATCCCTTGTTCCTGTGGGACCCCATATATTGGATAGACGGGTCGCTCCATCAATCAAAGGATTAGTGAACACGCAACTGACCTTAAGCATAGGAGATCAAAGTCTTCTGCTTTAGCTGAGCATGCGGAAAAAACCAATCATCATGTTTGTATTGAGGAGGCTAGTGTCATTGCTAGAGTTTCGCAGTTCCATCATCGGAAATTTAGGGAAGCTCTTGAGATTGAAAAGAGGCCGAGCAATCTCAATAGAGAGGATGGTTGGAAAATCAATAGGTGTTGGGTCCGTGCCCTCTCTTCCTAGTCACTTTCTTCCGTTCCGCCTCTCCCCCTCCATCGTTTTTAATCTGTTATTTGATTGTATTAATTAGTTAATATTTACATTATTTTATCTGAGGAGTTAAAACTTTTTATTCTATCCCCCCATTATTATTTATTTATTATTATTTATTTTTTTTTTCTACGTTAAGACTAACCTAAGTACCCACGGGAGATTTGAACCGGTGACCTATCGCAAGGAGTGCCTTAACAGCGCACCCATTCACTGTCAATCCAAAGCCCGTGGGTTATTTATTATTATTATTATTTATTTATTTATTTATTATTATTATTATTTTAATGCCCTTATATCTACCTTAAATAAAATTTTTAATTTTAATTTTAATTAATTATTATTATTATTTATTATTATTATTATTATTATATTTCTTTATTTGTAAGGCAGGTATAATCATTATACACAATTAATTTCTCTGGGTAATTAAATTTATTTATTTATTTATTTTTTTAACCATCTACTTTCTTAATAAATTTTATATTAATATTTTTATTTAGTTTTTTTTTTTTTTTATTTTTTTATTTTTTTATTTTTATTTTTATAAGTTAGCTCGTTCCAATATTTTTATTAATCCTAACTTTATTAAACAAACCTAATATTATAATATATATATATATATATATATATTATATATATTATATATATATATTAATTTAAACTACTTTTTAAACTAACCATTAAAATCATTTTATTTATTTATATATTTTTACCTAATTTTAACTTATTTCCATTAAAAAATAAATAATAATAATAATAATAATAACAATAATATTTAAATTAATAAATTAAAAATTTGACCTAGGTCCTAAAGTCAAAATTATCCGTTAATCATTTTAGCCATTGGAGACTCTGCTCAGACTATTTAACATGTTAAGCTGGATCCGTTTTTTCAACTTGTCATGACGATGAACCACCCTAGTTGGTTCGAAACGCGTCAACAAATGACAGATCTTGTAATTTACGCCGAAAAATCCCTCATAACCCTGATATGGATCACAAAAGCCTCAATTCAATAACATTATATTTAATTTTTAAAAATCAACATTCAAAAATAAATTGATAAAAAAATAAATTAAATTTTATAATATTTTTTTTTTCAAAAATATTGTTACATCTATTTTATTTTCATCTTTTGCTCCGACTTCACACAAAATTGTAAATCCTTATGCTAAAAATATTTGTTATAAATATAAGTATTTTATGTATGTCAATAAGTATGTCTACTAAGTTATGAAGCATAAGTTTATCAAGAAAACAACAAGAAATATGGTTTTATGATCAGTTGTGAGTAGCTAGAGTCTTCATTAACATAGGCATACACATTATACTCTAATTGTATTTGATAGATAATTTGTCTCTCTTCCCATCTATTCTCATCCAAAACACGAGTGGACAAACACTACCAATATATCATTGTAAATGATGAAAAATGTATGAAATCGATTTGATGTTAGAGAGATGCCATGAGTGGGGGTATTCTTCCAATCACGATATCAAATTCTCCGACTCGTTTTTGAACTTTACTTCCCTAAACTACAATAATCATATATAGGAAAAATATTTCATTATCTATTTAACTTAGCTCTTAGAATTTGAAAATAGAAAAGATTAGTATTAAAGATATTTATAAAAAATATTAATTAATTTTCATTGTTTATTTTATAAAAATGAGTATTTTCAATTTTGGTTGGTTGAAAGGTTGTATTGTTATAAATTAAATATTAAAAGCTATATATATATATTATATTAAATAAAGATGTAAAGGGAAAAAATATTTTATATATTTTAATTGAATAATTATATATTTATCAAATTAAATGTTACACTATTATATATTAAATTATTATTATTAAAAAATAATATATATTATGTTTATATGTTTATAGACCATGTATCAAAAAATGTGTGAAGCTTTAATAGTTTTAAACTTTGAAGAGTTTAAAAAAACCGGCGAGAGATAATTTATTTTAGAATTTTAAAGAATTTGATTATTAAAAAATATATATTTTTTAATTTAATAAAATTATATATATATATATTTATATGATGATGATGATGGTGGTTAATGTCCACCGAGACCAAATATTGGTCTATCGGACCTAAAGAAACAAATTATTTATTTTGATTTAAGATTTTATTCCTATGCTCAAAAAGCTTGAGAGAAGCCTCCAAGCTCACTATAATTTTGACATTGTAAAAGGCTAGGAAGGTCAGTGTTGTAACAAAGATTGTGAAACTGAGATCTAATGTGGTATTACGTGGGGCACTCTAAGAGGCAATCAAGATATAAATCTTTGTATTTAGGTTCAAACTCAAATAAATTCATACATATATTTATATATTAACCACTATTCTACTAAAACTTCATGAATTTAATTATAAACAGGAAAATCATATAAATCTAGGTATTCATATGCAAACTCAAATTCTGAAGTGATACATATATCTGTGCAACACAATTTCTATTTAATAATATTATATCGAAAACTATGATATAATTTTATGTAATGTGTATAGTTAATTGGGAGGATTGAAATGCATATTAGGAAGGTATTATATATAATTAATATTTGTGGATAATTTTATTTCATTGAGATAATAATTATATTTTTAACCATGGTGAAATAGGAATTGAAATTTTTTGTCTCTTGTTATAACATCAATAAGATATATCAGTAACTTGTGACTTAGCAAATAAATATTAATTATTGTGACTTATAAACATTATGATTAGTAGGGTCTTTTACATGATGGGGAATAAGCATATCAAGGATTTTCATATGAAGTTCGAAATAATTATTGTATCTTTCTTATTATCTTAGTTTTTCAAAGATAGTATAAATTTGACCATTGCTTATTATGAAAAAACATCATAGAGAATCCCTCTTCAAATCCCTTCCTCTATTTTAGTAAGTGTTTTGTCTTTCAATAACCAATCCACAATTTCCTTTCACTAAAACAGTGGTTGATTAGTCAAATAAATATTTATGAACGAGCTAAATCTTTTTTATACAATATCATAATTATTAGATCCTTTATATGAACCAATTGAACACACCTTAAAGGAATGCTCTAAAAGTGTATTTTATACTTTAATTGTTGAGCATCCATCACCTATCAAAATGTGGGATTTTGTCTCAAAGTTCATGCAATGTTATCTCCTAACTTGACATAATGACCATTATGGATTTCACTAATTAATCAAACCCCTTGCAAGTTTGCACCCACCCATGAGTAGCAAACATATCACTTTGCAAGGTTAGAACCCCCGTGGAGGCAATAACAACATCTTGATTTTACGAACCCAATAAACTCCTTTGACAACCAAACAACATAAAAATTTCATCTCTATGTAGAAAACATTATATGTATCAGATTGTAAATGTTTCACCTTGGGAAAAGAGTACTCAATAACTCTCCATTTAACATTAATGACATAATTTAAATCGTGTCTAAGCATGATAAGCACTATATAGCTCGTAGATAGATTCATAAGTAATTCACATGGTGAGCTACCTTAGATGGATCCATAAGTGATTCATATAATGGGTTACCTTGAAAATAATCTCTGATTTGGAAGGGTAGAAAATATATCTATGTCAAAAGGATAATCAATAAAATGGTATATTGGCTTTGCCAACATAGTTGTGGAAAGGATAAATGAGATATACACCCAAGAGTTAAGAATGGACATCCATGAAGTTAATGGGTGGGAAACCAAACTAGGCGAAGGCCTAACACATCTTGCTTCCTAACATCCATGTGGTATCATCATTCCTCTGTCTCCTTTACCTTGACTTTTTCAAAAACCAATCTTAGCTTCACATTGAGTGGAATTACTAGTTGTGGTAATGAGAGAATCACATTCGTCATTGGAAATTAGTTCAATATAGAGCCTTACATTATGCATTTGTATGACATTCATGTTATCAATATGAAAATTTGTGAGATAATTTATAGTTTTTGTGGATTTAATTTATTCTCCAAAGTGTTATCGGGGAAAACTAGTGTCCATTCAGAGCTGCTAGTCCCACTAAGACAGGTAGCTATCTTAGAAACAAACAAATTAAAGTTACTCGTGTCTTCCTTTATGAGAGATAGATGAGAGAGAAGCAGAGAGTACCAACCTTAGTCTTTCGCTTGGCTCCTTGCTTATTTCCTCTCCCCTTTGACAGAGCTTTGCCACTCTTTCCGCACTTGTCCCGCTTCAAAGAACACCTATAGAGTCAAAGTAGCATAATACCATCAAAGCATAGAGATCTATAACCATAAACAATATAGGATCAGATGTATTTTAACCATTCAAATGCATATATCAATACAAGATTCAGAAATATACAAGAATATGGAGGAAAACTCAAATAGCTTTATTGATAAAAGTGGTAGAAGAGAGGATTATGACCCAGTGCCATCCTCCCAGCGTGAAAGCCCTCTTCACCTCATGAAAAGCTAGATCACCCAACACTATGATGTTTCATAGAGAAACCAACAACACTTCCTTACAAAATACAAAACTCCAGCCTCTGGATCTCTAGGATGAGGGATCCATATATAGATATTTGCAGGCAGGCGAGTCAGCTTCTGGTATTTTGATTAGTGTCATTCTCTTATAGTTCTTGGTTCCACTTGGAGATTTCATGATCTCTTACTCATCCTCGGGCGAATTCAGAGAGGCAGGTGTCAAATGAGCAATTTCTAGAAGATTCTCTGGGTTTCCACCTAGCAAACTGCCTCTGCCATTTGTCTGCTCTCACTCATCGCACCCTACGGAAGGGCTTTTCAGTATGCATCTCACCCTCTATGTGTACCAAGTGAGATGCATCGCACCCTCAGCATAGAGCAGTCTGTATTGTCCAGTTTTGACCAATTCTGAGCAGTTTTTCAGGGAGAACTTCTGGGAAATGATGTAATCAACTGACCTTGTTTCTTTAGGGTATGAAACAACACTTTTAGGGGATTAGAAGCCGTTGGTTTATGACATATGTGATTGGGGTTGCAGTGCCCAAATATGTCTATAACACAAAGTAAACATTTGGCCCCAACATTCTTGTTGCTCGACATCTTTCTAATCATCAGAAGTGTCATGATCCTTGAACATGGACTAAATGGTGTGTAAGAAGGAAGTACCTGCCATCTATCATACTTGATCAACTTAAGATGAAAACAAAATAATCTCAAGAGATGGAAACCTAAGATTGAGAATAAAGAAACACACAACCAAAGAGAAAAAAGGCTTTGGAACATAGTTTAGAAGCAATGAGAGACAAAATTCATTAAATTGTGTTAGTCCTTCATGTTGGAAAAGTAACTAGGATCAATCTTCCTAATTATCTTTTTACTTGTATCCAAAGAAAAAATACGAAAAATAATATTATTTTTCAAGCATGAGTTTCAGACTCAAAATCTTTGGTCATCTAAGTCAAGCATGTTCTTCATTCTCCTAGGGTCTAATGAGTTAAAAGAGTCTTTTTCATATGTAAAGATCGATTTGAACATTTTGTAACAAGAAAAGAAAAAATATAACTTAAACTAGAAAGTCAATTTTGTCTCCCAAGACCAAGTCAACCCCACTAGAAAAAGTCGGCCTATGAGAGGCCTATTCAACCCCTTGAGAAGCGTATATATTGGAAGAGACTTATTTGGCATATTGATTCATTCATTTGATCTCTGCACCAAGAAAGGAAGAAAGAAGAGAAAAGGAAAAGGAATAAGAAGAAAACCCAAGGAAGAAGAAGAAGATCCAAAATTTTGGACTGTTTTGCTCACACATGCAAGTATGCTAGGGTTTTTGTGTGAGTTGCAGAGCCGAGGATTGCATATATAAATTGCAGACCTGAAGTAGAGGGTCGAGACTTTTTATTTGAAGGAGAATTTGTGGAGTTTTACCATCTTTGACTTAGAAAATTTTGATTTAGAAAATTTTGACTTTTTAAGGAATAATTTTGGAGGGCTGACTTGGTTCTTGGAGGAGTTCTTGGTCTTTGGGTCTTTGAGGTCTCACTTTGATATGATTCTATAAGAAGAGTATTGTTTGAGATTTTAGCAATTGTGGGGTTTTTCCCTGGCTTAGAGATTATATCTTGTTTTCTTTATGTTCTTGTGATCTTCATGCATTTTATGTTTTGATAATTGCTTGATGAAAAATAAATATTAAAGTAATATGTGGCCAACAAATCTCACTAGTAATTATCAAGTAAAGAGAATCTACAATTTCATTGATTTTCCAACACTTCATAATTTGGACTTAATGTCAAATATTTTTGGGAAGATAGGAGAAGGAAAACACTGGAAACTTGAACAAAATCTTGTTTAGGGTGAAAGATTCCTTCAAGAGCAAGGTTATCATTATTCACAACAAACTACAAAAGGATATACATTTATCAAGAAATTGATAGTTCAATGACGCGACACACCCAAGGAGACCTCACTAACTTAAAAACTATCATTTATAAATATCTCGAAGCTTTTTCCAGGGATATCACTCATAATCGACACTCGACACAATAGAAAGATGAAAAACCAAAAGAGAATGTTTGAACATCAACAACTTAACAGCGCCTTTAAATCTAGTTAGGATATTCCTAGTTTATTTGATGCATTATCTCTTCTCCAAGTTGTATATCGCATCATTAATTTGCTTTTTCAATATTCCCATGATGGTAATTGTTGTAAAAATTTCTTGCATAGTCAAAATTTCCAACAAAAAAAAAAATCAAAATTTGAAAAAAAGTTTTATTCTTGCACTTTATAATAAGTCTGCATATTTTATAAATGCCATGTCAAGTTTGAATTTTTGGTAAATAATATAGTTAAAAAACATAAAAAATTATTGGACTTTCCACAAATAAATTGTGTGCTAACTTTTGTGCTTGTTCCAATGGCTAAGATTTTATGCACCACAATCAACAACTCACAAGTAATTGTGAGACTGCCACACACTCTCAACAGTTAATGAAGGGGGGGTCCACCTGTGGTTTCGGTAAACCATGGAATCCTACGTGGAAAGCACTCGTGCATTGCGCACACAACCTCTCCCAAAGCCACATACCACCTCACCCCCGCAAACCACCTTCTCACTAGTCGTTGCTTCCGCCAATTCTATACCATTGTTATCCCTTCACTATCGACTACGCCAAAATAGTTCCCACTATTTCCTCCACTACTTATTGATTCATAACCGCCAAATGAAAAATTAATTCCCGCCAACATTCAAAAATCCATTAAACACTTTGGTCGTTAAAATCATCAATGAGTATTTGAATTTTCTCTAAAATTCGAGTTTGTCCAAATTTGTTTGGTCATTTGCTCAAGTTTACGTTGTTTTTAGAATGACTAAGAAGAAGAAAAAATTCCAAGTTCACGCAGGAATTTCTCTCACTACCTTCAATCTTGCAGAGTATTTAAATTTTCCTATTTTCTATTCAACCTAAAAATGAGTACTTTGAAACAAAAAAGTAAGCCAAAAGTTGTAAACCCCATGCTTCTTGCTATCCCGAATTTAGATGAGCTACCATTGGTAGACTTAGATTTCAAGATTGTAGAGACCAAGTGTGAGTTTGATTTGTATAAATTGCATAATTGGGATTTTCAGAAGTTTGAAGACATTAGTGATGATTTCAATTTTTGGGAATCTATGTTATCTCAGTTCGTCTTTCCTCAAACTCATCATTTTCCCGAGTTTGTCTCATGGGGCGAAAGCAAATATTTACCTAGTCAGAGAGCAATAGTAGATGGAAATGGTGAAATTTTGTTTTATATAACACCCTATTCTATTCTTGAAGCTTTGCAAATTAATCCTCCAAGTTCCCTACATTCCTTTTCAGTCGACTCATTAATGGAAATTTACCAGAAGCTTACATTTCAAGAGAGAGCCCATATTTTTGAGTCATTTTTACCAAAAGAATTTGAATTGTCGCGTCATAATTCGCCTTATTCCTAAGCCATATTTCCTAAAATGTCCTGACAAATAATTTCCATGGTTTGTTTTCTTCCAGGTTATGAAAGTCATGAATAGGTTTATGAAGTTATTCTAGGATTCTTGTATGTCTTTTCAACTATAAAAAAGCATTTTGTCCTATTCAATTTTGGCCAGTTTATCTCAAATAACATTCATGAGTAGTTCTTAAAATTCAATGCAGAAAGAGCCTTCAAACATCAGTCCATGTTAGTTTACCTATTTTTATACCATCAAACTAAGAGGTTTAAAATGCCACTACAAAAGTTGGATTCACAAGGGAGACCACAATCTATTATTCATTGGACCTCATGAGTTAGAAGGAATTCATAAGAGTATTCATCCAGTGATTTTTTTAACCAATTTCTATATTTATCACTCTGTCTTCTTAATAGTGATGTAGTCCCAATTTTGCAGCTTAAATTAAAAGAAATTTTCATTTGAGTGAGCATACAAAGGTAGGAGATTGGTATTTATATCGAAGCTTCATAGAGATCAAGATTTATGGTTGTGAATTGTTACCCTATAAGCTAGCAATATTTATTCCAATGAGTATTTTTTCTTTGGGGTTCATAAGACAGAGCCTGAATGGTGTAACCCAGCCCAAAGGGCCCGTTGTTCCACACGTCTGTATGTGGTGACGTGTCCACAAATATCGGTTTGTGATCCTGCGTGGAGATTGTCCGTGGAGATTTTTATTGTGGGTTGTAGTTGTGAGTTTAATGCGGCATTAATGGACCGCCCTAACGCCTCGATCCTGGTTCCGACTCGCTCTTTGTGCCAAGCAACCGACTCTTTTGGTTATTTTGGATTGTTCCTTTCACTGGAAATGACTGCGAGGGTTTTCTGGGTTTGTACCGTGGAACCACTGCTTCATTTGTAATGGTGACTTCTGGTTGATCTCTGGTGGTAACTGTTCACGAATACTCCTCCACTCGACTTGGCCATGAACTTATGGAAAGTTTCGCTTGTATGTTGGTGTCGCTTGGCTCTGTGGTATTGATTCGAATCTGGTCAGTTCCTGACTGTTGCTTTTATGATTGTATGTGCTTTGTGAATGTTTTCTGTCGGGTTCGCTCTCGAATTCTTGTTCGCTGTATGTGGACCTGTGTATATGGTTTGGTCAGGGTTGCTTTCGAATTCTTGCTCGTTTGTGTGTGGACCTGTGTATGTGGTGCTGTCAGGGGTTTGCTCTCAAATTCTTGTTGTTTCTACGGCTCAAGTCTGGTAATCGAACCTCATGCTTTCTGCTACCCTTGGTTTTCATTTCGTGAATGTTGGTGACTGCTCTGAACACAGGTTTACTCTGGCGGTCGCTCGTTGGTTCGAACAGGTAACGTCTTTCGTCCCTGCTTCAATCTATCTGACTTCTGTTATTGTTGCTTACCCACGTTGCTCCTTTGGTCTCCAGCTCTGCAACTCATACGTGACAATGCAATGGCTCAAATTCAACTCTGCTTGCTCAGGTAACTATGGTGCTTTTCTCAGCGTGCATCGTTTTGTTTAACCGAGTGGTTTCTCCCTTATCACAAACATAACTTAGTTTTGGTGTTTGTTGGTTACAAGTTGTTGGTTATGGCCTAAGCACGCAGATTCTCCAGTTCTTTTTGTCACAAAGAACCGATTCTCGGTAGGCCTGACTCCTCAAGTCTCTGGTCTATTATCTCGAATGATTAATGGTCACGGGTACTGTAGGTTGTCTGTAGTTTGTCGTTGTCTGGAGCTTGTCATTGTCTGTAGCTTGTCGTTGCTGTTTCTTACGCCTTCGATTTGCACAATGGTCGTTGAATAGAAAGGTTGTCGTCGGCTATGGGTAAACCCTCGTCAAGGGTTTCGGTTGTAATGCTGCTTCGGTTACACACTTAGTTTTGTTTAATTTACGGGGATAGAACCCGTGGTGTACATATATGTTATGTTTGACAATAATTAATAGAAACTGCTTGGCAATCAATTTCGATTTCTCAATGAAATGCAAAAATGCATAACAGAACTACCTCTATCCTGTGATCGCTTTCTGTGTGCAATTATTTTGTCTTGTACTTCGGTTGTTCATGCCTTTCAGTTCTTTGCTTTGTTGTGTGCGGAAATCTGCCCAGGTTGGAGATGAATTGTGTGTCTATTTCGAGAAGTAGAACAATTTCTTTACGTAGGCGTTCTCAATTTGTCTCTTTATCAAACTGTAAAAAAAACTAATACTAGAATAAACAATGAAAATGTTTGCAGATGGACAATGGTCTGAGAGATCTATATTTGTATATTGTTTGTTTTATTACTCTTCTTTTGAAATTGCTGAACCCTTTCCCTCTGTTACATTTTGGCTTTTATGCCCTTCTATTTCAGTTGATTTTGCAGTTAATCAAACTACCATAGGATTTAGTTACAAAAGGATCTTGTTATCGTTGATAACCATATTTGTCTGATATTACAAGATTTGTATGAGCAGTTTGTCATTTCTCTCCTAATTTAACAAACTATTCCTTAGCTACTGTTCGAACTACAATAATTCTAGCTGTCTGACTAACTGTGACTTAATTTACCGACCATGTTAAGAAAAACAAATTAAAAAATAAACTATCTCATGAATACGTAAAAATAAAATAATCCAGTTGATCAATAACCTTCAAACCTGGTTGAGACTTTGCCCGGTTATGGCGAGCTAGATGCTCCTGCATCACTGAATGTAGATGAAGTTCATTTTGTGTCCAAGAAACAAAAAAATCAGTTTAAATTAAAAGCTCAAATTGGCTCCTTCATAGAAAATACCAGAGTTGTTGATAACGAATCAGAGAATTTGTTAACTCAAATGAAGTTTAAAATTAGTTTTAGATAGCCTTATGATCCTTTGGGGATAATTTCAGTTATCAGCCTTGAGTAGCAATCATCTCCTTATATTCATTTTTCAAAGCCATAAATTGAATAGTGTGCTAATCAAGAGGCTTGGGAGGAAAACACTTTACAAGAAGTTGAAGAACATGTGTCAAGTCACACAACATTGGAAACACTTGTTCAAAAATAAAAGGAGTTGAAAAGAAAAAGTGAAAGCATTACTTTTGTCATTTTAGGGGCTAAGTCAATATAGTTTAGAGCTTTCAAAATAAGAAAGACCAAGGAAATAGAAGAAGAATCATCTGAAGTTAGGAGTACATAGGTTTCAACTACATTGATGGTGTCAAGTGAGTATGTGTATACTCTACAATAGATTGAAGAAACAACAATTGATGCATCTACTTCTCCTTCTTCTAGTGGTCAAAGCATTTTTGCTAGATTTAGATAAATGAATAAAACAATTGAGCTTCTAAATTTTGCTACATATTCTCAATTTTGGAAACAAACATCCTCTTCCCAAAGCAGATTGTTATCAGCACTAGATCCTGAAAGAGCGTAGTCTCAATTGAAATTTCTTGAACCAAAGGTTCCAGAACCCAAAGACTGCAGAGGATACAAAACCTCTTTATTTTCTTTTGATGCAATCCTTGATGTGGAGAAAGTGTTGACTAAGAGGAATTTAATGCTTCATCTAGAAGAAAAATGTGAAAATTAGAAGTTCAGATCAAGAGATTTCATAAAAATTTCTATGTTCTTCAACATAAAGGAATCCCATCATTGAGGGATTCTCATGGTCAATTAATTCAACATGAAGACTATCAAAAAGGACTACATGATATAGCAGCAGAAAAATCAAAATTTTCTAAAGTTAAAGGAATTATTAATGGTAAAAGTTTTCTTCACAGTGTAACTGATGATTTTTTTTATTTCACATGAATTAACCATCTTTTTGTCAGTAAACCGGCTTTTGAAAAGTATATTGAGGTAGATGAGGCCTACAAAAAGGTGATAAATTTTTCATGCCCAGATGCTGATAAGTGGGATAAGTTTGTTGAACTTAATAGTTGAACAAGAAACAAGCTTCCATGCATTATTTCAGCAAGGATTAGAAAAATAAGGAGAACAATCAGAAGAATGTGGATTTAAAGCTAGCAATTGGAAACAAGATCCTCGAATAGATTTTAGAGTCATAAAAAAAAAATTTGAGGACCTCTATTCTGAGTTATTTTGATTAGGATTATCCAAACTATATTGGATAAATAATTATTTTTTCATGAAAAAGTTGTAATATGTTAGAGATTTTTGGGAAAAACTCTACATGTACCTTGTATTTTGAAGTAAGAAGGGTTGATACCTTAACCATATTTTTGTAGTTATATTGCTATAATATTTTCATCTTGAAGATAATCAAAGGATTTTAGTTTCCATTTATGCAACATTTGTGTACTTCGAGTATTTTCTAGTGATCTTCATAATCTATTTCTACATATTTTTTAGATAGTGTAGGACATTGGGAAGGGCAGAATAAAATATCAGTCTCCTCAACATCCATAGAAAGGTTATTTTCTATACTGTGTTATAATTAAACGATATGTTTAATTTGATAGTCATAAATTAATAGATTATTGCTTCTATGTTATACTTAAACATATTTTGTTTACTATAGAGATACATTAATGTGTTTCACCTTAGCTCAATTGATTAGATGTTCAGAAAGGATATTTAGTCTTCTAATTTCTCTTCATTCTTCCTTCATAGAGTTTATAAAGATTGTATGTTGTCATAATGGAACACCGACACTTTGATTAATATAAAGGATTAGGAATTATAGGCATAGACAAGTATTTACATATTTGGGTCATCCATTTCAATCAATACCCCTCACAATTGATGCTTTGGCACAGTTCTTTGGCCAAGGACTGTCTACAAATATAGAACATTAGATAGACATCATTATCGAGGAATGGATTTTTGAAGAATTTTTTCCCTGGGATACCGACTCAACTTTCCTCTTAATGGTGAATAAGAGGCTAGTAGATGAAATTTTTTCATCTGGTGACTTCATAGTTTTGAATTTGGCTTCACACAGACATACTAGATCTCATTTTGATCTTAAGCTACTTGCACCATTATCAGATCCAGAGAGACTTGTGAAAATTGCTTCCCTCATACATAGAATTGAAGCTTCTTCTTCTACTTCTTTTCCACCAGAATCAGTTTTACAACCTAAACAACCAGAGAAAATTCCTATACCTTCCGATTTGTTTGATCCATATCCTAAAGTTTGAAATTCTTTATAAGGGAATAGATTTACAATCTGCACTATTGGTTCATTAACTTGAGTCTTTTAAACTTCCTTTGTCCCTTTCAGAATCTTTTAATACATGAGAAAAACTTGACTTACAATTAACTGGGCTCAAACTTGGAGATTTTATATCCTTTGTTATTCATACCTATCCTTCTACTTCTGATCAAATTGAAGAGGAGTTCAAAGTATATACAAATCCCCTAGGATCTGAAGATCAAGAAACAATTGTTCTAGAAGTCAAAACTTTAGTCATTCATCCTCAATTTCCAAAAAATCCTATAATTTCAAAACAAATATCATCTACGAAGCCTTCATCCCCTAAACCACCAAGTTCACAACCAAGTTCACGATCAAGTTCTTAGTCAATTATGGCTGGTGTGGGACCAATTATGCTTGTTAGACATTCAGCTCTAATATTGCCATCAACATATAAACTTCATGATTTCCCTGATGGATATGTAGAGAACCTACCTAGATATAATGGGGAAACATGATCAAATGTAGAAGATAATTTATATACATTTTTGGATTTTGCAGATAATATAAATATAGAACATGAAGATGTATATATGAGGTTGTTTGTACAATCATTGGAAGAGAATGTTAGAGTATGGTTTAGACAGTTGCAGGAAAATTCTATTCGTTCATGCGCTGAGTTAACTAATATTTTCATAAATCAATGGGGAATCAAGAAGGATCATGTTTACTATTTAACTAATTTTGAGGATCTGAAAAGAAATCCTAATGAACCTGTATCAAATTTCATCGAAAGGTTTAATAAAATTTACAACAAGATGCTTACAGATTGTAAACCTGCAGTTATTGTAGCAAATGTTATATTTTCTAAGGCTTTTGATGATGATTTGTATTTAAGGTTAAGAGAAAGAAAATCTAGAACTTTGGCAGACATGCAAAATTAAGAAATAGAAGTTGAGGCTAATAGAGAAGCATCAAATAAGTTGACATTCATAGAAAATAAAGCAGAGAAAGTTAAAATAAAAAACTGAGGCTGGTTCATCATACGAAATTAAGGAATAAGATCAAAAAATAGATTAAATTACTTCAATGTTAAGAAAATTGTCTAACGAAAATTCAAGAATGGAAACTCAGTCGAGAAAAGCACAAAAAAATGTAAACAGACCTCTGGGGCCCTATAGAAGCCTTTCCAACCAAAAATTTTACAGAGAGAAAGACAAAATACTGACCAACAAATTCAACCTCCATTAATGATTGATGATCAAGATATTCAGGAAATAACACCAGTTGCATATGATATCAATTATTTTGTTGTTCAACCACTTGAAGGTGCTATTATTCTCATAAATCTAAATTAATCTTTAATTAAAAATGTTGAATGTTCTAATGTTTGAATTGAGGCTTCTGTGATTCATAATGGTTGAAAGAGTAGCTTCGGCGTAAATCACATGTAGACAGACATTTGTCGACGCGTTTCGAACCAACCAGTATGGTTTATTTGTCGACGTGTTTCGAACCAACCAGTGTGGTTCATCGTGGTTTCCAAACACCAATATTTTTCATATTTTCTAATTATTGAGCTTAATAAAAGATATGATTTAAGACTGAGAAAAAATCCAGGTAGAATAATCAAGAAAGTTACTTTTGATGAAACGCTAGATAAGACTATTGAAGCTTCATCCTCACAACAACAAAATTAGTCACAAGGTCAATCAAAAGTAGAAAAGGTGATCCCTTATGTTTTGAATGTAGAAAAGGAATTATAAAAGGTTAAGATTCCAATTTCATTATTTAAGCTGACAAGAAATCTTAGGTATAAGTAGCAAGTGTCTAAATGGATGCAGTCTTCAAGTATGGATGCTAAAGATGATGTGATCAGTTTGCAAGATGAAAAACCTTCTATAATTTTTGGACCAAGTATTGATATTCAAGATGGGAGTGTTCCTCCTTTTTATTTAACTCTAAAGATCCATGATTTTATCCTCCATAATTGTATGTTAGATTCTGGAGCATCTCATAATCTAATGCCAAAAATCATTATGGATCAACTTCAGTTGCAAGTGACAAGGCCTTATCATGATTTATATACATTTTATTCTAAAAAAGTGCAATTTTTGGGATTAATTAAAGATTTGGTAGTGACGTTAGCCCAGATCCCTGTAAAGAGTGTGGTAATGGATATAGTAGTAACATATATCCCTCCCAAATTTGGTATGTTGCTATCAAGGTCATGGTATGATAAGCTTGGAGGAAGTTTATAAATGGATATGTCACATGACACCATTCCAAGTTATGGAGGAGAACATTTAAGACTATATAGAGAAGTTAGATTTATAAATACAATTATTGATGCTAGACAAGTTGTAAACCACCCTATCTATTCTATTGATCAAGATTTAGGGTGCTTCCTTTTGGCTATAAATAAATAATATAATGTACAAAATAGAAATGAAGACACTGCAAATATTCCTGAGTCTTCAAAAAATGATATTTGGAAGATGTATTTTGATGGAGCTTCTTCTAGAGATGGATCATGAGCTAGAGTTGTTTTGATTTCACCGGAAAATAAAATTATTAATCAATCTTTCAAATTGGAATTCGAAGTCATCAATAATGTAACATAATATGAAGCATTAACTCTTGGTCTGGAATTAGCGAAGAAAATGAA
This sequence comes from Pinus taeda, assembly GCA_000404065.3. Classification (NCBI taxonomy): domain Eukaryota; kingdom Viridiplantae; phylum Streptophyta; class Pinopsida; order Pinales; family Pinaceae; genus Pinus; species Pinus taeda. Next base: position 83,699 of record APFE030725323.1, read on the forward strand.
AGTGCAAAGCTTAACTATATTTGGCGATTCTGAGTTAGTGGTGACACAAGTTAGGAACTTTTGTGAGACTAAGCATCCCAGATTGAAAGTTTACGAGGATGAAGTATGGGATTGCATATAAAATTATTTCCAAGCTTTCAACATTTTAGCTATACCAAGAGAGGATAATTTACAAGCAGATTCTCTAGCAGTTTCAGCAAGTACCTTCAAAGTTCCAGATTCCTTCCAGTTGCAATATTAGGTTGACGTTAAATACAAACCTTCTATTCTAGGCAATGTGAAACATTGAAATTTTTTTAAAGAGGATGAACAATTGAAGAAATTCTACATGAAATTGAAGAATTCTCATCTTTATATATTGATCAGGATGATAATGAGGAAGTACATGAAAATATATTTTAGCAAGATGAGAATTTGAAGCAAAAGGTAATACATCATGATATTATCTTTCTGTCTAACAATCATATTCCAAAAGGATTAGTCCCCATTGAAATATTATTTGATCAAAATGATGTACCTGATTCCTCTTTCTTAAATTCCCAACAGGATGTTGCACATGAATGTAATATTGGTACTGCAGAGAATATTAGAAACATCAAAATCCCAGGTTCACTCCCACAGGAAATCAAAGCTAATACATTGAATTGTTCAAGAAATATAAAGGTGTTTTTGCATGGATATATGAATATTTGAAGATATATGATACATTTACTATTGAATACAAGATTCCTTTAAAACCAGAAGCCAAACCATTTCAACAAAAATTGAGAAGAATAGATCCAATCTTATTGCCAGTGATTGAGAAAGAAGTTAAGAGATTGCTTGATGCAAAAGTCAATATACCTCTAAGTTATTTTTATTGGATAACTAATTTGGTCTCTATTAGGAAAAATAATGGAGAAATTAGGTTGTGTGTTTATTTTAGGAATCTGAACAAATTATCTTTGAAGGATAATTATCCTTTACATAAGATGGATTACTTGTTGCAAAAAGTAACATGATCAAACATAATTTCAATGTTGGATAGCTTCTTAGGATATAACAAGATATTGATCAATGAAGATGAAAAAAGTAAAATTGCTTTTACTACACCTTGGGGTACATTTATGTATGCCAAAATGCCTTTTGGTTTGATAAATGCAGGGGCAACTTTCCAAAGAGCTGTGGATCTAGATTTTGTTGGAGAAAGAAATAAATTCATGGTTATTTACATTGATAACCTTCCTATTGTTTCTGAATCTGAATCTCAACATATTAAACATTTAAAGAAGGTTTTCAAAAGGTGCAGGAAGTTTGAGATTTCTTTGAATGTAAAAAAGTCAATATTTTCCATGCAGGAAGGAAAAATATTGGGACATATTATTTCAAAGGAATGAGTCGAGATATATCTAAAAAGAGTGTCTGATATTCAGTTAATCAGTTTTCCAAGAACAGAGAAGGAAATTCAAGCATTTTTGGGGAAAATTTATACCTAATTATGCTGAAATTGTGAAAGATATCACTGATATGCTAAAAAATAATCATGAAGTTAAATGGAATGCACAATCTAGATTTTCATTTTCTCATATCAAAAAGGCACTTTCAAAAGCACCAGTCTTAACTAGTCCTGATTATTCAAAATCTTTTAGTATCTTCGCCTTTGCATTAGATACTACGATAGCAACAATTTTATTACAGCAAAATGAAGATCATTGTGAGTTACCAATTTCTTATGCTTTAGTTCAAGCTTTGAAAGTTTTTAGAACTTATGTTCTGAATTCTAAAATAATAACATATGTACCCAACAATGTAGTAAAAACAATTCTCACTCAACCTGATATAGATGGAAAGAGGGGAAGGATGATAGATAATATTTTAGAGTTTGATTTGGATACGAAACCAACAAAGTTGGTAAGGGGACAAGGATTAGCTAAATTACTAGTAGAATCAAATTGTAAAATCTTGGGTGTTAATTCAATCATGCAACTGTCAGATATAAATTCAGAGGAGAAGAATCCATAAGAACCTTCTCCAAATTCAGAGGAGAAAGAATCCACAAGAACCTTCTTCTAGTTCGACAACTATAGACTTCTCTTTGGATATTGATCAAAAAATTATGATTTCACACTGGTACGAGGATATTGTTCATTTTTTGCAGAATTTCAAATGTCCTCCCAAATTCACAAAGAATCAATGAAGATATCCTAGACTTAGGTCTATGAAATATTGCATAGTTAATGCCAAATTATATTGGAAGGATCCTTTGAATATTTTATCGTATGTCTGACTGAAAGTGAAACTGAAGGAGTAATTGACCAATTTCATGAAGGAGTATGTGAAGGTCACTATGCTTGGAGGGGAATTGCACACAAGATACTCAGAGCAAACTTTTATTGGCATGAATTATTTACTCAAGTGGGATTAAAAGCCTGAAGCTGCATTTTTAGCCAAATATTTGCAGGTAAACAAAAATTATCCTCTTTGCCTTTGATTCTTGTATTAGTATAAGCTCCTTTACTACAAACTATCCCTGTCAGGAATGCAACTGATTCTATTGATATGAAATCCATTGAAGACAATATTTTGTCTAGATTTGGCTATCCAAGAGAAATAATTACATATAATGCTCAAGCCTTTAATTTAGTTAAAATGGTATAATTTTGTCAGCAACATCAAATTTCTTTGCATCGTTCTACACCTTACTATCCACAAGGGACTGGATTAGCATAATCATAAAATGAAAGTTTAACCAAAGTCACCAAAAAGATGTTAGCAAACCACAAAATAAATTGGGATGGTAATTTAAAGTTTACAATCTGGGAAAACGGAGTTTCACCCAAGAGAGCTACTAGAAAATATCGATTTCAACTAGTTTACGGTACTAAATCTATTTTTCCTACTCAATTAGTATTTCCAATGGTGAAAATCTTGCAAGATTCCTATGAGGAAACAAATGATTTTTCAAAGAGGATCAATCAAATTATTGAACTCAATCAAGATAGGGAAGAAGTTCAACATAAGCTACTCCAGTATTAGGGCAAGATGAAGACTTTGTTTGATTGGAAGGCCAGAGAATGAGACTTTAGGCAAGGAGATCTAGTACTGAGATGGGATGCAAGAAGAGTAGACAAAGGCAAGCATGGAAAGTTTGACAATATTTGGTTGGGTCCTTTCAAGATTGCAGAGGGCAAAGGGAATAATATTTTCATTATCCAAAATCTGGAAGAAACATATTTCTCATGGGAAACATTTGAAACATATTGAGTAAGTTCTTTATCATCATTGTAAATACAAGTTTGTTTACATTTACAGAACAAGTGTGATTTTCTCACAATAACGACTCCATAGCCACATGTGTGAGGAGAAATAACATGGATCTGCATGTTCTTTGCATCCCGCAAGGGTGAGCAATCCCAAAAGGAGCCGATGTTGTAAAAAAATCTTGCATAGTCAAAGTTTTCATTCTTTTTTTCAAAGTTTGAAGAAAAAAAATTATTCTTTCACTTTGCAATAAGTCTGCATATTTTATAAATGTCGTTTCAAGTTTGAATTTTTGGTAAATAAAATAGTTTAATAAAAAAATACTATTGGACTTTATGCAAATAAAGCACGTGTTAACTTTTGCGCTTGTTCCAATGGTTAAGATTTCATTCGCCGCAATCAGTAGCTCACAAGTAAACCAAGGTAGGGGTCCACAATCCATGGTTTCAATAAATCCCTTCCCCCTAGACATTTCTTCCTCCAATTATGTCCCTTCGCTATCTACTCCGCCAAAATAGTTCATGTTATTTCCTCCACTAATCGATTTATAACCGCCAAATGTACAATTAATTCCTGCCAACATTCAAAAAACTTGTTAAACACTCCGGTCATTAAAATCATCAACGAGTATTAGAATTTTCTCTAAAAGTCAAGTTCGTCCAAATCTGTTTGGTCATTTTTCTCAGGTTTGCAGTGTTCGCAGAACAACTAAGCAGTAGAAAAAGTTCCAAGTTCACAGAGGCATTTCTCTCACAGCCTTCAATTTTGTCAGGTATTTAAATTTTCTTATTTTTTGTTCAACCTCAAAATGATTAGTTCGAAAGGAAAAAGTAAGTCACAGGTTGAAAACCCCATGCTCCTTGCAATTTTGGGAATCCATGTTACCTCAGTTTGTCTTTTCTCAGACTCATCATTTTCCCGAGTATGTCTCCTGGTGCGAAAGCATATATTTACCTAGTCAAAGAGCGGTAGTAGCTACAAATGGTGAGATTTTATTTTATATAACACTATATTCTATTATTCAACCTTTTCAAAATAATTCTCCAAGTTCCTTGCATTCCTTTCCAGTCGACTCATTAATGGAAATTGACCAAAAGCTTACATTTCAAGAGAGCCCATATTTTTGAGTCATTTTTACCAGAAGGATCTAAATTGTCACGTCATAATCTTCCTTATTCCTTAGCCATATTTATTGAAATGTCGAGACAAATAATTTCCATGGTTTGTTGTCTTCTAGGTTATCAAAGTGATGAATGGGTTAATGAAGTTATTGTACGATTCCAATCTATCTTTTCATCTGGAAAAAAGCCTTCTATCCTATTCAAATTTGGCCAATTTATCTCAGATAAAATTCATGAGCAGTTCTTAAAATTAAATGTAGAAAGAAACTTCAAATATTAATCTGTGTTAGTTTACCTATTCTTATACCATCAAGCTTAGAGGTTTAAAATTCCATTACAAAATTTGGATTCACAAGGGAGACCACAATTTGTTATTCACTAGACCTCATTAGTTAGAAATAATTCAAAAGAGTATTCATTCAGTGATTTTGTTAACCAATTTTTGTATTTATCACTCAATCTTCTTAATAGTGACGTAGTCCCAAGGGTTTCATCTAAAATTAAAATAATTTTTCATTTGAGTGAGAAAACAAAGGTAAGAGATTGGTATTTATATCAAAGCTTCACGAAGATCAGGATTTATGGTTGTGAATTGTCACCCTATAAGCTACCAATATTTCACTTTTCAGAAGTTTGAAGATGCCGGTGATGAGTTTGGTTTTGGGAATCCATGCTACCTTAGTTTGTCTTTCCTCAAACTCATCACTTTCCCAAGTTTGTCTCCTGGTGCGAAAGCGTATATTTACCTAGTCAGAGAACAGTAGTAGTCAGAAATGGTGAAATTTTGTTTTATATAACACCATAGTCTATTATTCAATCTTTTGAAATTAACCCTCCAAGTTCCCCACATTCCTTTTCAGTGGACTCATTAATGGGAATTTTACTAGAAGATTTCATTTCAAGAGAGCCCATATTTTTTATTCAGTTTTACCAGAAGTATCTGAATTGTCGCGTCATAATCTGCCTTATTCCTCAGCCATATTTCTTGAAATGTCTAGAAAAATCATTTCCATGGTTTTTTGTCTTCTATGTTATCAAAGAGATGAATGGGTTGATGAAGTTATTCTAAGATTCTTGTCTATCTTTTCAACTAGAAAAAAACCTTCTGTCTTATTCAATTTTGTCCAGTTTATCCCAGATAACATTCATGAGCAATTCTTAAAATTCAATGTAGAAAGAGCCTTCAAACATTATTCTGTGTTAGTTTACCTATTCTTATACCATCAAGCTAAGAGGTTTAAAATTCCTCTAAAAAAGTTGGATTCACAGGGGAGACCACAATTTGTTATTCATTGAACCTCATTAGTTAGAAAGAATTGAAAAGAGTATTCATTCAGTGATTTTGTTAACCAAATTTTGTGTTTATCACTTTGTCTTCTTAATAGTGATGTAGTCCCAAGGGTTTTAGCTAAAATTAAAAGAATTTTTCATTTGAGTGAGAAAACAAAGGGAAGAGGTTGTTATTTATATCAGAGCTTCACAGAGATTGGGATTTACAGTTGTGAATTGTCACCATATAAGCTACCAATATTTCTTCTAATGAGGATTTTTGCTTTGGAGTTCATAAGATAGATCATGAATGTAGATGGAGTTCATTTTCTATCCAGGAAACAAAAAGCTCAGTTTAAATTAAAAACTCAAATTGGCCCCTTCATAGCAAATGCCAGAGCAACTGATAGAGAATCAAAGAATTTGTTAACTCAAATGAAGTTTAAAATGATTTTTAGCTGGCATTATGATATTTTGGAGATAATTTCAGCTATCAGACTTGAGCAAAAGTTAGCTCCTTATATTCATTTTTCAAAACCATAAATTAAACAATATGTTAATCAAGAGGCTTGGGAGGACACTTTACAAGAAGTTGAAGAACAACTGTCAAGTCAGACAACATTGGAAACACCTCTTCCAAAAGAAAAAGAGCTGAAAAAACAAACGAAAGCTTTTCTCTTGTCATTTCAGGATCTAAGTTAGTAAAGTTTAGAGTTTTCAAAAGAAGAAAGACCAAGGAAACATAAGAATAATCATCTAAAGCTAGGAATACAAAAGTTTCAACTACAATGATGGTGTCAATTGAGCCTGTGTTTACTCTACAATAAATTGAAGAAACAACAACCGATGCATCTGCTTGTCCTTCTTCTAGTATTCAAAGCATTTTTTCTAAATTCAGAGAAATGAAGAAAAAGAATGATCTTCAAAAGTCTGCTACATATTCTTGGTTTTGGAAACAAACATCCTCTTCCCAAAACAAATTGTTATCTGCACTAGATCCTGATAGAGGGCATTTCAATTGACATTTCTTGAGCTAAAGGTTCCAATCCCGAAGACAAATTCACCCTATAGACCAGATAGTTCTACATAATCAAGAGGTTGAAATGATCTACTCTTCTCTAACAAGTTCTGCTATGGTTGTTTCAAGATTGAAAACTTCTTTGAATAGCATTCATTCTCAGGTGAAGTTAGAAAAGGTGTCATCATTGGCCAAATATACGAGGATAAGAGCTTTAGAAGATATTGTTATCAAATTAGGATTAGATCCTAGCGATGTTGATTCAACTTAGGAGATAATAAAAAAAGAAATGCAGATATCCAAGCATTGCGTAGGAAATGAAAGTTACCAACAACAGAGCATCATCAAGCTCAGGGAGTGGGAGAAATTGAAAAAGAAAAGGAAAACATGATGCGTATGATTGTGGAACAAAATATGCAAATACAGAAAATGGAGGCACAAATGGAGAAGTTATTAAAGGAAAAAGAACAAAATGTTAGTGTAAGAGTTTCAACAATGGAAATAGGATCAACAACTCATGATTCAACAAAATAATTATCCAAAGCAATGGTTGATCTATCCTTGAGAAATGTAGAAATTGAGAAGTTAAAGGCATCATTGCAAAAGGCAGGGGAAAATAAAATAAAATATACAATGCATACATTTCAGATGTGCAGAATAATTTTAAGTTTACAAAGCAACTTGAAAAATATTTAGATGAATCAGTTAGTGCACAAAATTTATCAGAGGCTAAAGAGTAGATTTGGATAAACACAAATTCTGCAATTTCGGATTTATGGTCTTCTATAGAAATAATTTTTGAACAAGAACAACTATTGGAGAAAGCTAAAAGGGCCATTGAAGATATCAAATAAGACTTGGATCATAGACCTCGAGAGGCAACTAGAATCATCAAAGTCATAAATTTGAAAACTTGGGAGGAGCTAGAAGAAATGGGATTTGGAGATAGGACATATATAGTCCTTGAAGTGAGGAAAGTGTTCACTAAGAGGAATTTAATGTTGCAGCTGGAAAACAAATGTGAAAATTTATAAGTTTAGATCAAGCGATTTCATAAAAAATTCTTCGTTATTCAACAAAAAGGAATATGATCATTGAGGGATTCTCATGGTTAATTAATTCAGCGGGAAGACTACCAACAAAGACTACATGATATAGTAGCAGACAAATCAAAATTTTCTAAAGTTAAAGGAATTATTAGTGGTAAAAGTTTTCTTCAAGGTATAGCTGATGATTTGTTTATTTCACATGAAATTCATCATATTTTTGTCAATAAACTGACTTTTGAAAAGTATACTGAGGTAGATGAGGCTTACAAAAAGGTGATAAAGTTTTCATGCCCAGATGATGATCAGTGGGATAAGATCATTGAACTTATTAGTTGAACAAGAAGCAGGTTTCCAAGCAATATTTCAGCAAGGAGAAGAAAATTCAAGAGCACAATCAAAAGAATGCATATTTAAATCTAGCAATTGGAAACAAGACCCTCGAATAGCGTGTAGAGTCAAAAAATTAGTTCAAGGACCTCTATTCTGAGTTATTTTGATTATAACTATACAAATTATATTGGATAAACAATTATTTTTTCATGAAAAAAAAAATAGCTTTTGGGGAAAAAACTCTATATGTACCTTCTAATTTAAAGTAAGAAGGGTTGATATCTAAAGCATATTTTTGGAGTGATATTTTTGTAATATTTTCAACTTAAAGATAATCAAAGGATTATCATTTCCATTTATGCAACATTTGTGTACATGTGAGTGTTTTCTAGTGATCCTCATAATCTATTTCTACATATTTTTGAGATAGTGTAGGACATTGGGAAGGGCAACACTAAATATCAGCCTCCCTGACATCCCTAGCAAGGTTATTTTCTATATTGTCTTATAATTAAATAATTTTTTTTTATTTGATGCTCATAAATTAATAAATTATTGTTTCTATGTTATAATTAAACATATTTTTTTACTATAGAGATATATCTATATGTTTCCTCTTAACTCAATTGATTAGATGTTCAGGAAGGATATTTAGTCTTGTCAGCTCTTCATTCTTCCTTCAAAAAACTTTTAAAGATTGTATGTTGTCATAATGGATCACTGACACTTTGATCAATCTAAAGGATTAAGTATTATAGGCGTAAACAAGTTTTTGCATTTTTGGGTCATCCATTTCAATGAATACCCCTCACAATTGATGCTTTGGCATAGTTTTTTGGCCAAGGACTGTCTATAAAGATACAATAGTAATCTTGGTAATAGTCCCTCTAGTTTTCTTTCAAAATTGTAAATAATATGAGGTTTGATTCCATATTTGGACATGGCTAATTGATCTGATCTTACTATAATATGGCTTTATTTTTAATAAAGGCGGCAATGTCTAGGAAAATTTGTTTATGTTATATTCAACAACACCTTAAAAAGTGATCATACATAATTTAAAAAAAAAATCTAGCGAAACAATTGATTAAAAATTGACAAAAGAAAGCCTTGTGTGATTTTTAACATTCACCAATTTGAGTGATAGGAAGCATTGCTTATAATGTCATAAATAGGAAGTTGTAAAAGAACTAAAGATCACTAAACAACTTTTCTATGTTTTTTAGAATTCACTTAAGTAGATTGCTATCAAGTAGTGATCATAATTTGGAAGTTGTAAAAAACACTACGAGAATCACTAGTTAAATTAAATTCATTACTAACTAGGAACCATCTATGCTAAAAAGACTTGATTATTTCTTTAAATAGTAAGTGTGCAAGGGTGAATAACAATTGTTTCCACCATATATCATTAAAGAGATTAAACTTTAAAAAAATACACAATATAAGATCTCCTTGTTCAAATAAGTCCTTGATGTTGTTATCAGCATACATAAGGTGTTGCAAATAAACCTTGAATTCAACCATGTTGCGATGGTGAAACATTTAAGAAGGGGAATACAACAATTAGCATTTCTCTTAGAACACCTCCAAATTGGGCTCTATAATGTATCATATGAACTTCCTTTAATTTAAATGCCAAGTTTAAGGAACATTATTCTATTAAAATTGCCCAAAATTGACATCACATCCAATATTATTCAAAGTAATGCATAATTAAAATGAAATCCTATTGGATGGATTAATGCTCCATTGACCTCATTCCTCAAAAACCAAAGCCTTATTATCGTATCCAATATGAACTTTGTAAAGCATAAACTAGGATTTCAATTTTTGAAAGGGGATTATATGAACGTTCAAACTTTGCCTAGTTAAAGTATTCACACATCTCTTATATTTGTTTTAACAACTACACTTTATATTTGTTGTTCACCAAACTTATTGTAAATATTTCATAGTTGGTTTGGTAAAATGTGATCACTTTCTTAAATACGCATTTTGTAATTGTAGCATTAAAAGAATCACACTCCATTGTCTTTGAACTTTATAAATTGTTGGGGCCTTCATTTTTGTGATATTTTGTGGAGAAAGAGATTAATTACAAGTGGCAGAAGTAGCCATTGGGAAGTTGTGGCACTGAAAGCCGAAGAAGGACAGGAGACTAAAGAAACACTGGCAATTGCGGCAAAGTGGAGGGAATGAGATAAAAACTGAGCGAAGAAAGAGTAGGAGCAGCTAAGGATGAAGACTGTCGAGCAAGGGAGAAGGAACTAGGAGTCGGGGTTGGTGGAAGAAGATAAAAGCATAGAAGGGTTTGGTTGGTTTCGGGCCAATTATGTTTATTGTATTTCCATTTTTGTTGTGTCATAAAGCCATGAGAACAACTTCGTTGTTATGTTTTTATGGAATTGTATCCCATTTGTAAGAGTTGTAATGTTGAGAAACATGTCGTGAGCCTTATGTAATGTTCTCATTTGATAGTAAAGAAGAAGACGACAATGTGTTCACTATGTGTCATTATGGTTATTCAAAATTTTTATATATGCATCTGTTGGATAGTTTCTCCGTTATAGTATGAATGGGTTGTTGTGATTTGGTTGTTTTGAATGATAAGTTACTATCCTTTGTTATTTGTTTTGTGATATGGTTTTCTCGATATAATATTCCAGCCCTCCTCTAACTTAGGTCGTGACACGCCTTGGGTGAGACTCCTTACCCATCCTAGGTAAGGTGAAAATGTTAGTGTGGTACTAGACTATAACAGAGCCTTGTTGGCCCTTGTGCTTGAACCCGAGGTCTTAACCCTGTTTCCATTTTTGTGCCAACAAATGGTTCCTTTATTGGGACCTGAAATTCAAAAAGAGGTTTTGGAATATGGTATTGAGGATCTATAAGAAGGAACTACAAAACTGGTGGGATGAGCACATGGATCAGTTTGTTTCTCAACAAGCTCAACTCTATCGCTGAACTGTTGCGAAATCGAAGGATGAAATCATGTACTTGAAACCATCGAGCGATTAATACGAGATATTATGGTGCAAGTTTCCACAAGAACTTTACAACTGGTTGTGGAGATTGTAGGTGAAAGGGAGGTCCAAAAGAGAAAATTTGTCTCGGTGCAACTAGACCCAAGCAGATGTCACTACACTATATCGTCTTGATACATATTTGACGAGGGCAGTAGATTTCTGGGTATAGACCACCTTGGAAGGGTACATTGTTGAGTTCATGGCAAAAAACCACCAATCCTTCTCAAAGGTTGAATTTGTGTTCCAAGCAGGGTTGCGAGGGAAGTTGTTAAAAGAAGTAACCCTCTGGATCAAAGTCTTAATGGTGAAAGAGGGCTTACTGGTATTCCAAAGTCCAAGCATGGCGATGTAAATGCCTAGTACCGGGGGAAGGATCTAAAGAGAGGGATGCTACTAAGTGGGGAACTATTAGGTTGTTGTCAGGCCAGGTAGTAACTCCAATAGGCAGTAAAACTGATTCATTTTATTTCATTAGGTAGGCTATTGTTATATACAAAAGGGTGTGACTGCTCAGTTCATCTTTTGATGACTGTTCACATTCCTAATTTAACTATTTACATAAATTCACCCAATTGTGAGGATTATGTGTCAACATTCCCCCCCTTAATCTGAAGGGATGTTGGTGAGTCCAAGCATTGTTCTGAATCTTTCAAGTTTTTCCCTTCCAAGTGCTTTGGTGAAGATGTCTACAATTTGCTTATTTGTGGAACAATGATGGAGATGGATTGTTTTGGCCTCAACATGATGTCGGATCAGATGATATTTAGTATTGATGTGCTTTGTTCGATCATGGAACTTTGGGTTCTTGGCCAAATTTATTGCAGAGGTGTTGTCAATCATGAGTGGATTTGATTGTACTTGTTTCACCTGCAAATCTTCAAGAATTTTTCTAAGCCACACAATTTCTTTTGTTGCTTCAGCTGCTGCCACGTATTCTGCTTCTGTTGTGGAATCTGCTGGAACTGATTGTTTGCGTGATCTCCAGGAGACAGTTCCTGATCCAAGACTCATAGCATATCCTGAAGTAGATACCCCAGTTTCTTTGTCTCCATCGAAGTCTGAATCGAAGTATCCGATCAAACTGAATTCATCCACCTGTGTGTACTTGATTCCATAGTCTTGAGTTCCCTTCAAGTACTTTAGAACTCTTTTTGCAGTAGACCAATGTCCTTCACAAGGATTTTGCATAAACCTGGAGAGGATTCCAACAACAAATGAAATGTCTGGTCTGGTAGTACTAAGGTAGTTGAGACTTCCTACAAGCTGTCTATACTTTGTTGCATCCTCAAATTCCTTTCCTTCAATAGATGTGAGCTTTAAGTTTTGTTCCATTGGAGTAGTAAGAGGATTGCACTCTGTCATGCAAATCTGTTTAACAAATCTTCAATGTATTTCTTTTGAGAAAGAAATATAGACTTTGGATGGTGGGTTACTTCAATGCCAAGATAGTAATGAACATAGCCCAAATCAGTCATTTCAAAACTTTTCCCTAATTCTTTCTTTATGGATGCAATATAACTTTCATTGTTCCCTGTCATTAAAAGATCATCTACATATACCACAAGATATACAACTGTTTTTTCAACTTTCTTGACAAATAAAGTTGCATCATCAAGATCAAAATGATTGAAGTTGAGTTTCAGAAGATGCTCAGTTAGCTTTTCATACCAGGCTCGTGGTGCTTGTTTGAGGCCATTCAAGGACTTCACAAGTTTGCATACTTTATGTTCATGTCCTTTCACAGCAAATCCTTCAGGCTGGGACATAAAAACATTTTCTTTTAGATCTCCATTCAAGAAGGCAGTTTTTACATCCATTTGATGGACTTTCCAACCGTTCTGAGCTGCTAATGCAAAGAGTGTCTGGATGGTGGCCCATTTTGCTGTGGGAGCAAAAGTTTCCTCATAATCGACCCCTTCCTTCTGTGCAAAACCTTTTGCCACAAGCTTTGTGCTTGTCAAGTGAGCCATCAGCTTTGTACTTGTTCTTGTAGACCCACTTGCAGCCAATTGGTTTGGTTCCAAATGGAAGATCGACCAGCTTCCAAGTGCCTTTCTTTATGAGGGCATCATACTCCTTTTGCATTGCTTCTTTCCATTCATCATGAGAAGCAGCTTTTTTAAAGGAATTTGGTTCAAAATCTGTAGACAAGTTCAATTCACAATCATAAGAAACATCCATATCAACAGGTGAATTAGAGTCATCTACATCACCTCCATTTTGTCGGTTTGCATTTCTGGTTCATGTTTTTCCAATTTCATCAGGATGAACACTTTCAAGTGTCTTTGTCAGCCACTTTGGGGGACCTTTCTGAGATGGTCCAGGCTGCTCTGTTGATTGAGTTGGGAGTGAATCAAGATTGAGTCTCCCAATTCTATCAATTACATCACTTAAAGCCTCATCCGTTGTTGGAGTTTCAGACGGGGATAATATTCTTCAGAGAAGATTCCACATGTTGATCAGTATAGGATTCCCCCCTTTCAAGATGTGGAATCTGATTTTCAAATTCTTGAAATGGATTTCATTTTTTGCGAATCTATCCAAGCGATCAAGTTGCCGCTCAACAACATTGTCAGATTTGGATGATTCAAGAAAAATTACATCTCTAGATATAACAAACTTTTTATTTTCTTCATCATAGAGGCGGTATGCTTTGGAGGTATTTGAATACCCAAAGAAAATACACTTACGACTTCTAGCACCAAGTTTGTTTCTATGTACCTTTGGTATCAAAGCATAACAGGTGGAACCAAAAATCCTGAGATGTTTAACCGAAGGAACATGTCCATACCACAATTCATAAGGAGTCTTGTTTCTTATAGCACTAGATGGACATCTATTCTTTATATATGCAGCACATAGAACAGCATCATCCCAAAACATTATCTTTACATTTTTGAAAAAAAGCATGGATCGTACCATATTCAAAATTGTTCTGTTCATTCTTTCAGCTACACCATTCTGTTGGGGATTATAAGGCACAGTTGTTTGATGTTTAATCCCATGTTGGCGAAGATATTGTTCAAATTCATTTGATGTATATTCTTTTCCATTATCAGTGCGAATAGACCCAATATGAGATTGTGCATCATTTTCAATCCATTTATGAAAATTCTTGAATGTTAGGGAAGCATCAGATTTGTTCTTCAATAAATAAACCCAACACATTCTGGTGTAGTCATCAATAAATGTCATGATATATTTATTTCCATTTGCAGAAGGAACATTCATTGGACCACACAAATCTGAATGAATAAGTTCAAGCTTCCTATGTGCTCTTGAATGTGAGTCATGAAATGATTGTTTGCAATGCTTTCCTAGAATGCAAGCATCACATTGCTTAAGTTTTCTAGGAATTGTAGGCAAACCAGCCACACCATTTTTCTTCAATAAACGGAGACTGTCATAGTTTAAATGTCCAAATCTAGCATGCCATAATAAACTTGATGGAAGAGTACCTTCTTCATGATGAGTAATATATGAGAAGTGTTGTTTATGAGAAGATGTTCCTTGCAGTTTGAGAAGTCTTTCTTATTCTATTCCCCTCATGACAAGTGAGTGATCAGATGATTTTCTCACCTCAAGCTTGCCATCAAACATATGAATGGAGTGACCTTGCTGGCGGATGTGGACCAAGGACAACAAGTTTCTCTTTAGATGTGGGAGATATAAAACATGATCAAGAAGAAAGTCTGGGAGACCAGGCAGTTTAAGCCTGATTGTGCCAAGCCCTGATGGCTTGATTTTTTACTGATCTGCAAAGTATACTACTCCATCAACATTGTCAGTGAAATCTTCAAAAAAATCTTTTCTATGAGTCATGTAACAGGTTGCTCCTGAATCAAGCAGCCAATCATTTTTCCAGGAAGCAAGTGAAGTATTAAACAAATCTTCATTTACTCCAATATTACATTGTGCCTCAACATAGTGAGCAGATTCAGGTGCTTTACCCTTTGTCTGTATCATCATTTTTACCTTTCCGTTGGTTTCTTCTCTGCTCAATTTTGTCCCATGGTAGCTTGCATGTAGAGGCATCATGTGATCCATTTCTTTTGCAGCGAATACAATGTAAATCTGCCTTTTCTCCTTGAGAATGTCCGCCCCCCCTGCCTCTGAAGTATCTTCCTCTTCCTCTTCGTCCACCTCTTCCTCTTGTAGAATCTTGAGCAGGATATTTTTCTTTATTAGCCATGCATACAGTCTCTTCAGAAGATTCAGGGACTGTCTTCTTTCAAAAGGCTTTTTCCCTTTCAGCAAACTTTTTCAAAAGAGATTCAAAGGCTATATCCTTAAGATTTCCATTTGCTTGCAAAGACTCAAGATAATTGGAGTATGTAGGATATAGTGCCTTGAGGAAAGCAATAAGAGATATATCTAGCTGAACTTTAGTGGAATTGATATCATGAACTATAGATTTTATTTCAGATGCAAGAGCAAGAGGGTCATTATTTTGCAGTTCAAGAGTGAAGAGTTTGATCATAAGTTGGACGACTTCAAGTGCAAAATGTGAGTCATAGAGCTCTTTCAGCTTTTGTAAAGCTTCAAAGGAAGTTGTACATGTTGTAAGGTGACGACTCACCTCCTTATTTACAGACACTGCTATTAGTGCATATGCTTTGCTGTTCTTGTTTTCCCAGATGGCAAGTTCTTTGTCTGATGTAGGCTTTTCTGGGTCACTGTCTCCTTCTCCGACACACACTCCTTTCC